>JAQMYK010000038.1:5273818-5284628 GCA_030014345.1 Clarias buthupogon
AGATAGATAGATAGATAGATAGATAGATAGATAGATAGACAGACAGACAGATAGATAGATAGATAGATAGATAGATAAGTGGGTAGATCAATAGATGGATGGATGGATGGATGGATAGATTAGATACATTGATGTATAAAAGGACAGGCAGGTGGTTGGATGGACAGATGTATGGATCAGTAGATCGATAGATGAATAAATAGAAGGATGGTTGGATGGATTTTGAATAAAAAAACAAATAGACAGACAGAGAGATTCTGAGGCAAAAGTGGCCTAAGTGATTTGCCCCCGGATCTGAGCGTGTATAGAGAGATCCCTTAGTGTGATCAATAACTCGTCCAGGTGTATCCATGCAATCAGATGATCTCTAAACCGCACACATTTGCTTGATGAAGAAAACATTCCGTCTTCAGCTTTTCATTTCTTCTCACATTCATTTTTTTTTTTTGCTGTTTCAGTACTGCTAACTGTGTATGTGAGAGAGAGGGGGGGGGGGGGGGGGTTGGGGTGGACGTATGTCCTGACATGACTGTAGTCCCAAACAAGAGACAATTGTTTTTTTATCCAGTTACAGTTAATCTTCCTGTAATACCTGGAATTTAAAAAAAAAAAAAAGGCAAAGATGAATCACTTTTTCTTCAGTTTTGTGAAATGGTTCTCTCTCTGTTTTGTTTGTTTAGTTCTTTCTTTGAGTGAGTGAGTTTTTTATTCATTTTTTTTTTCACTGTTTTTATTCATGTCAAACAGCTTCTGAGACAAAACACAAAATCAAGTTTGTTGCTTGTTTGTTCAATGATATAAAACAATTTATGCCATACAGTTCACTTTTTATATATATTTTTATTTATTAAATGGTGTTACACACTTTGTGTTTATTTATTAAATGGTGTTATACACAGCAAAATACACCATTTTACAACAGATAAAATTGCTTGTTTGTTTGTTTGTATGTTTGTTTAGTGTAACTAAACAAGACCAGTGCTGTGTACACTGATTAGTGTTTATTACTGTGTGGTGATGAAGATCATGATGATGATGATGATGATGAAGGAGGTGATGGAGGTGGTGGTGATGATGATGATGATGATGATGAAGGAGGCGGTGATGGTGATGAAGATCACAATGATGATGATGGATATGGTAATGATAAAGAGCATGATGATGATGATGATGGAGAAGGCTAAGATGGTTACAGATCATAAGGATGGCAAAGATGATAATGGTTGTGGTGATGAAGATGTGGAGGTGGTGATGATGATGATGATGATGGAGGTGGTGATGAAGATGGATGTGGAGGTGGTGATGATGATCACGATGATAATGATGGTGAAGGTGTTGATGATGGTGGAGGTGGTGAAGATGATGATGATGATGATGATGATGTTGGTGGTGCTGATGATGGTGAGGATGATGGAGGTGGTAGTGATGATGGAGGTGGTGATTATGTTGATAATGTTGGTAGAGGTGCTGCTGATGATGGTGATTAGGATGGAGGCGGTGATGATGATGATGATGAGGATGATGGAGGTGGTGATGATGATGATGATAAGGAGGAGGAGGAGGAGGAGGATGGACGTGGTGGAGGTAGTGATGGTGGTGACGATGATGAAAATGATGTTGGTGAAGGTGATGATGATGATGATGGAGGTAGTGATGGTGGTGACGATGGTGACAATGATGTTGGTGAATTTGATGATGATGATGATGATGATGGAGGTGGTGGTGATGGTGGAGGTGATGATGATGATGATGATGGAGGTGGTGGTGATGATGATGATGGAGGTGGTAATGATGATGATGATGATGATGATGATGGAGGTGGTGATGATGATGGAGGTGGTAGTGATGATGATGATGATGATGGTGATGATGGTGGAGGTGATGATGATGGAGGTGGTAGTGATGATGATGATGATGATGGAGGTGGTGATGATGATGGAGGTGGTAGTGATGATGATGGTGATGATGGTGGAGGTGGTGATGATGATGGAGGTGGTAGTGATGATGATGATGATGATGATGGAGGTGGTGGTGATGATGATGGAGGTGGTGGTGATGATGATGATGAGGATAATGATGGTGGAGGTGGTGATTATGATGACGATGATGATGGTTGTGGTGGAGGTAGTGATGGTGGTGACGATGATGACACTGATGTTGGTGGAGGTGATGATGATGATGAGGATAATGATGGTGGAGGTGGTGATTATGATGACGATGATGATGGTTGTGGTGGAGGTAGTGATGGTGGTGACGATGATGGCACTGATGTTGATGGAGGTGATGATGATGATGGACATGGTGGTGAGAATGATGATGAGATGACGATGATGGAGGTGGTGGTAGTGATGATGATGATGATGATGATGATGATGGAGGTCATGGTGATTATGATGATGATGGTCAGAACAATGATGATGAAGTTGATGATGAGAACCCGCTGCACTCTCACTCTCAGCCTCCTGTTTGCTCTCAGCAGCAGTGAGAAACTTTCCCATGGCAGCCACGAGATGATTCTCTGCCAGCTGAATCCCACAGACGTTTCAGAGTTATCTTAATCAGGGCTTTGTCTCATGGTGCACTCCAGCAGCGCACTCGGATCACTTCGGAACAAAAACAAACTCCACCTTGATGTTTTTTTCTTCCCCCCCGGCGCCTCGGTTTCAGCCGGCCCGTCGTTTGAGCGCAGCGGTGACGGCTTTTTCCGAGATTAATGTGGGGTTAGAGCTGAAATGCATCAACAGCAAATCCTGAGCGCGTGATTACCCGGGGGCTCGGTCTTCTCTCGCTTCATTTTCATTATGCTAATTAGCTGGAGTAACAGTTGTGATGTGTGTAAAAGAAGTAGTCCAGGGTGTGTGTGCGCCTCTGATGTGTTATTTATTTATTTATTGGTAAATTGTTGTATGAAACGATTGTACAGACTATGGGATGTTTTGTTCTAGCAAAACAATCCATTTCAAAAACAGTGACGCCACCTCATCGCACTGAGCTACTGTTGATTATTTTCCTGTAACTGTTATACAATCTGTTTATTATTATTATTATTATTATTATTAATTTATTTTATTATATAAAACTTAATTTCAATTACAGGATTACAGTCACCTGGATTACAGTCACCTGGATTACAGTATGTAACCAAATATTACCTGATGTTAGAGTGAATGGGAGTGCATAAGAACAAATAAAAAAGCAAAAAATATCCGAGCCATTTTAGGGCCGTGTTTAATTACACACTCTGCATTCACACTCGTCTTACTCCAGCTCATTCTTTTCTGCTTTTTTTTTTTTTTTTTTTTTTAGTTTTAAATCCTCCTCTGCTGCACAGGGATGTTTCTCGCTCTCGATTTCTCTCCTCATATTGAACTAGGCTCTGGTGCAAATCCCAGAATGAAAGCACACATTTATTCTTGATAACGAAAAGAGACTCAAAGAAAGTGGGTGAGACACGAGAACTGTGTCTGACGGGTCAACAGTGCAGAGAGAGAGAGAGGGTTAGGTTTAAGAAGAGTGTCTAAATTGTTAAGTGTTAAGTTTTTAGATGAATTAAAAGAAGAAGAACTATTGAGCATCTTGATGAGCTTACCGGCCCGGGTCTGAACCCGGCACAGGAGATAGACGGACAAACACACACGGAAACATGACGTTTCATGTCATTAACGTGTAAGTCATAGAGACACACAGAGATACAGTAGACCGATGACGGGCAACACGCTGACATTTTCCTGTTAGACAAAAGGGTTCCAGCAGACACAACCTGAACGTGGGACATACAGTAGGAAGTGTTACCATATAAGAAATCAGGAAACACAATGACGAGGTTGGTTTACTGCAGGGCCGATTCGGATAAGTCGGGTGGACTTATGTCTGGTTCTGTTAGGACTGGTTCTGTTCCATCTTCTGTTGTTTGTTTTAAGTCTAACTTGCAGAAGGTCTGGGATGAAAATAATACAATTTGTGTGAATGGGAAAAAAATCGTTGATCCTGTGGATTCAGACTTTTGGGCCACACTAATGTGTGGGGGAGGCGAATGTGTGTGTTTTTCCCCCCCACTTTCCTGCTTCAATCAATCAATCGAAACCCATGAATTCTGCTTTAATACCCAATCATCACATCACACCGCAATCTAACCCACAATCTTTAATGAAATCGTTCCATTGTGTTTATATCAGCAAAATATCACTGCTACAATAGCGGTGATTCATGTGATTCGAACACTTTTGCCCAGGCGACACTTTGATTTTTTTTTTTTCTGTGATTTGACCTGACAGCCACAGTTCTACATATCTGGGTCAAAATAAATAGCTCTCTCAAGTGCCGCTAACTGCAGTGTAATTCAGCAGTAATAGCAGATAGAGTGAAATCTTTAGCCAAGCTTTCTAGAGATTTTTTTCTTTTATTTTTCACATCGTCTAAAGTGCTTATAAGTTGGCACGAGGCAAGCAGACCCCCCCCCCCCCCCACACCCCACAATTTCATGATCTTTCCTGTTTTTTGTGTCTTTCTAAAGTACATGAAAGTGAATATGCAATCATTTTTCTGAACAGTTAAGTCGGCACTTATGCTCTTAACGGCTCTAATTTAGATTTAGGTGCTGTTTGTTAATTGGTGATTTCTGAGTTCTCCTCTGCAGCAGAGGTAGGTTTTGGTCTTGCTTTCCTGGGATGGTCTTCATGAGAGACAGTTTCATCATGGTGCTTGATGGGTTTTGCAAATGTTCTTGCAAAGACTATTCCAGAAAGGCTGACCTCAGTGTCTTAAAATACCAACTGACTGTTGTTGTTGTTGTTGTTGTTGTTGTTCCTTAATTACCTAATGCCGTAGGTGTTCATTTCATAGTTTAGAGAAAACCATAATCATTCTAGAATGTAGAAAATAAATAGAAAAATTGTGTCCAAACATTGGCGGGTGCTGTACAGTAGAAATGGTTTATTATACAGTAAAAGTGTTTTATTCCTTTTATATGTGTAGAATGTGTGTACAACAAGTGATTTATTATTCCGCTATAAAAGTTACTTCTGAACTTTATACAAAAAATAATAATAATTTACAGAAAAGCAAATAATAGTATGTTTATGTTAGACACATTAAATAAAATTGAAAACATACTACGTTTCTAATAGACAAAAAAAACAGCTGATTTACTATAAAAAAAAAAGAAAATAAATAATTAAAATAATAGTAAACAACAATAATAATAAACAAATAACATTTATCTCTGGCACTGGAGACTCCTCCCCTACAGTTACTATAGAAACGATAATGTACTGTATTAAAATGAGCGATGCTCTCTGACCAGTCAGAATCCAGAATTTCACATTGCTGTTGTATATATAAAAAAATGATATAAATTTAAAAAATAATGATTATTTAAAGATGTTAATTGTGCCAAAGTTGCACTACAGGTGGTAAGAAGTGATCATTCATATGTAGGCCCATATTTATCACGTATATACACACAACTGGTGAGGTTTATTGATTTATTTCCCACAACAATTCCTCCCCAATATAAATAATTCATATTAAAAAATCATGCTAATGCTAATATCCCGGAAAAAAGCCGCTTGTTCTTTCCTGCTATGTAGAACGTGACGCTTTTTGCTTCCCTTCTTCACTCGAGTGATAAAAGCCATGCAAATGACTGATTGACCCCGGGGTCACGATTTACGATTCCTCGTGTGTAGTGCGCATTTGAAGTACGATTCCGTGTCCGAGTCGGCAGTTTTCAGAACGCTGAGCGTCACGTTATCTCCCCGAACAGCGTCCGCTTCTGCACCGCGGCCTGGCGGGAGGGCTGTGTCTCAATCCCACACATCTTCTCTTAAAACCCACCAAGTACCCCAATCCTAGCTCTCCGCAGGAAACCGTCTATGACTGAACTCTCACAAGACACACACACACACACACGCACACACACACACACACATACACACACAGACACAGTTTTGTGGAGTGTGTGGGAAAAGCAGGCCTGAGTACCAGTGGCGCAGAAGAGCTTCAGTCAGCACACGTACGGCCATGAAGTGGGCCACAGGGAGTGTATGTGTCTGTGTGGTTGTCTGTGTGTAAGAGAGAGAGAGAGAGAGAGAGAGAGGGAGAGAGGGAGAGCAATAATCTGTCCTCATCAGGACACGTGCAATTACAGGTCATCAAAGCAGATGTGTAAAAGCTCGAAGCTCCACCGAGGCAGAGTCTGATGGCCCACTGCAGCCGTGTGATCATGACCACTGATTACGCCAGAGCCCAGAGAGCAAAGCACACATCCGAAACAATTAACACCGCCGTCAAACTCACTCTCTCTCTCTCTCTCTCTCTCTCTCTCTCTCTCTCTCTCTCACACATACAGTACACACTTTTCAAAGTGGCAAAAACCTTCTTTAAAACCCTTCATGTAGTGAAGCACTGTTTACTTTTCTAATAATAGCCTTCGTCACGTTTCAGAAGCATTAAGCCAAGTCTCCTGCGTTAGTGACGCTGAACCATGTGTGTGTGTGTGTGTGTGTTTAGACGTCAATCTCACGTCTCATCCTGATTATACAGACGCGTCTCTGAGCCCCTTTACTCCAATTAAAACAGAGAACAGTCTGAGCATTTCTGAAAAACACTGTTTTGGGACATGGCTACACCTCAGCTGGTTAGTTTATGGGCTTTAGACCAATCAGAGGCAAAATAGGAGGATGTCCAAGTAGATAACTTCAGTGGTGTTAGTGGAAAGAAGGAAAAGTACTATAGAAACAGGGTATAAAGTAAATACAAAATTAAGTGATGAGAGAAGCTGACATTTTTGTGGAAAAAGAAGTGTTTAATCTGGGTATTAGGCCAAAAAACACTGTTGTGTTTGTTATAATAATAACTGGTAATAAGACATTTTACGGCGGGTGGCACGGTGGTGTAGTGGTTAGCACTGTCGCCTTGCACCTCCAGGGTCCGGGTTCGATTCCCGGCCAGGCTCGATTCCCGTCTCTGTGTGCATGGAGTTTGCATGTTCTCCCCGTGCTTGGTGGGTTTCCTCTGAGTTCTCCGGTTTCCTCCCACAGACATGTAGATTAGGCGAAAGACATGTAGATTAGGCGAATTGGTGTTCCCAAATTGCCCGTAGTGTGAGTGAGTATGTGTGTGTGCCCGGCGATGGATTGGTACCCTGCCTCATGCCCTAAGCCTCCTGGGATTGGCTCCTGGTCCTCGTGTTCCTGAATTCAGGATGAAGTGGTATAGACGGTGAGTGAGTGAGTGATATTTAGGGCGACTCGGTGGTGTAGTGGTTAGGACTGTCACCTTGCACCTTCTGGGTCCGTGTTCGATTCCCGGCCAGGTTCAATTCCCGTCTCTTTGTGCATAGAGTTTGGATTTTCCCCCCCGTGCTTAGTGGATTTCATCCAGGTATTCCGGTTTCCTCCAATAGTCTAAAGATTAGGCTAAATGGCCTTCCCAGTTTGCCTGTAGTGTGTGAGTGTGTGCACTATGGTGGATTAGCACAGGGTGTACCCCACCTCGTGCCCTAAGTCGCCTATAGTGGTATAGACGATGAGTAAATGAAATATTTATTATTATTGTCGTTATATAAAAATAATTGTATTTAATTTTTTTAAATGTATGGCTAAATTTAATTGGCCAAATGCAGTGACAGTGGGTTCGAGTCCCTCTTCGAGGGTTTGTGTTCTCCCCCATGTTTGGTGGGTTTCCTCTGTGTACTCCGGTTTCCTCCCACAGTCCAAAGACATGAAGATTAGGCTAATTGGACTTTTTTAAATACATTTTTCTTGTAGTAGTTATGAGGAAAAGCATTACTAATTAATAGTTAATTTACTGTTGTTTGTCTTTACTACCTCCTTCAAACATTTTTGTGGTCACGTCCTTGTGGTCAAACATCACATAAACTCTGACGTGGTGTTTACACTCTTGACCTCCATCCTGTATTTGCTCCACATTCACACTCCTCAGCATTGTACTTTACTGTGTTATGCACAGTTAGAGGATAACACATCTTGTACAGCTCACACACAACCTCCTGGAAGACTTAAAGTTCACATCACCCTAAACAAACACCTCCAAGAGCCCGGGCACTGAGAACAACCTGCCCCTAATCAGAACCTTGATTTTTTTTTAAAGAGAAACTGTGCTTTAGCATGTCTCCTGTGTGTGTTAATGTCAACACACACTTTTTCTTTAACTCTTCTATCACCATGTCCCATATAGAGTTTATATTCTTACCATAAAACATGTTTTAAAGAGAAATTCGCACAGCTATCAGGTTCACAGGTCACACGTCTCTCAGCGAGGAGGGAAACTGTGAACTTTCTGTTTACTTTCGTCCTAATGACTTCATTTACAGTTCACTCTGTACATGTGCAAGGGCTCCCACACGGCTCCTGCTTCATAACGCCTAACGATTCCTCTCTCAACACGTTCTCTGCACAGTTTACACTGACCATTAAACTGTTCTCACTTACGTTATAGTCGATATCAACATTCACTCCATCAACACTAAAGTTTCTCTCTCGCGCTCTCTCGCTCGCGCTCTCTCAGCAAGTTCATGAAGCATAAAGGTTAGGTCTCCTCTGTCGTCAAATCTTAAACATTTTTTAAAAACGTTATAACTTCACCACTGACTGTTACAAAGCACAGACACTGCAGACTTTTATACAGAATAAATAAGAAATAGCAACAAAGCATAACTTCAACACTTTCTACTTTAAAGTGTAATTCATTTAAGCTAAAAACAAAATTATGTTAAACTATGTCAAAATGTTTCTTTTAATAAAAACAAAAAATCCAATCCAAAGTAAACAAAAAGGTCTAAAATGAACAAGAAATGATTCCAGTGTGGATAGAAATTTTAGCAATTATATTTTTAAAAAGAAACAAAACATGCACTACGTATAAATTTATGCACTGATTAAAATGTATAAAAAGTCAAAATAAATAAACAAATAAAGCCCACCTTATCTACAGCATATACATTAATCAAGAAGTAGATATTAAATTCGTCCAATATATTTTATTATATACAAATGACGTACATTATACATTATTAATTGTGTTCATTAATTAATAAAAAATATATATATATATATATATATATACAGGGCAGTGACCTGAAAGAATGGAGGAAGAATGTTTTACGGAAGGAATACTGAGAACCTTTACCAAAAATGTAAATAATTACTGAAAAGAGAAAAACCGTGTCAATATACACAAGATGACACTGTGATGCAGAAAGATATTTAATATATTTGTTATATAAATAAATAATAATAAATAACATACAGTATTATACACAAAACAGTATTTATATGCAGATAGAAAGTTCAGTCATTTAAAGCATAAAAGAAAAAAAGATATATTTGCTGATACGCCAATGGAAACCACACTGTTTCACACAGAGTCAGATAAAAAGAATGTATACAAACTTCAGGGAAAGAAAAACTTGTATAAATATTTTTATACAAAATGTATCGATAGATATATATATATAATATTATTAATATTGTATTTATATAATATACGTCATACTATTTTTTCTTTTTTGTATAGTATGTATAACTTTTTTTGGCTGACTCTGTATTTACTACATTCTTCTTTGATGCAGACAGGAAATGTAATTATTTAAAAAGAAAAAAGAACAAACGATGACTCCCTGGTGCAGATAATAAAATCCAGGAATTAACAATAAATTTAAAAAATGACAAATGAAAACCTTACATGTACACTGCCTAACACGCCATTCTCCCCGCCCCCCCTTCAAAACATTTAAAATAAAATAAGGTCACATACTCAAAAGATCTCATTTCCAGTGAATGTGTGAAAATGATTCCTCATCAAAATTGTGATAACCTGATCATTCAGTACATTCAGATCTTCATCTTCAACTTCATTTTATTGCCACATAACGATGCTGAGTCTAGACCTGACCAGCTGAAGCAACCCCAGATCATAACACTGTCTCCAGAGGCTTGTACAGTGGACACTATGCATGATGGGTGTATAGCTTCATACGCTTCCCTTCTTACAACCTGACGCATCCATCGTTCCGGAATAGACTCAATCTGGACTCATCAGATCACATGACCTTTTTAAATTGCTCCAAAGTTCAATCTTTATGCTTCCAAGTAAATTACTAATTATTGGACTATATAATTTATGGACACACAGCTGTTTAGTATCAACACCTCGTGTGTATGGGAATGCTCTTACTTTTTTAAACTATTAAACATAGCTGTGGTTTTTACTGTTGAATTTTTTTACCATCCAACTTCACCAAATGTTTAAGTGATCTCTAGTCATGATTTTTTTTCGACCACATTTCTTCAAAGTTGAAGGTTCAGCACTATCCTTCCAGATTTTGATCATTCGTTTTAAATTTAGATTTATTATTATAAACTATTTTAAATCACCTTAGTTGTTTTCTTTGCTTGATGCAGACCCTTCTGAAATGGCAACTGTATGAAAAACAGATTGCTAAGATTACCGCTAACTGTAGAGTGTTGAATAACTCACCCAAAACTCTCTCTCTCTCTCTCTCTCTCTCTCTCTCTTTGTGCAGACTGATGGTCAGATCTCCAGTTCCGCACTAAGCTTCATGGATTAGCGTGTTTACACTCAGCAAGGCTCCTGATTGGCCAGATGAGATCCGCCTGCATCACTTCCTGTGCTGCGGGTAAGTCGAGCTGTGCGTTGGATTCTGGAGTTTATAATCCTCAGTTGTGCTGTGCTCTGTGTGTGTGTGTGTTTGTGTGTGTGTGTGTGTGTGTGTGTGTGTGTGTGTGTGTGTGTGTGTGTGTTTGTGTGTGTGTGTGTGTGTGTGTGT
>JAQMYK010000038.1:5308051-5335056 GCA_030014345.1 Clarias buthupogon
ATATATACTGTATATAGTGTGTGTGTGTGTGTGTGTGTGTCAGTATGAGAGAGAGGAGGGCTGCATCTACTGCATACAAAGGAGCGACAAGATGGTTAGCAGAGAAGATAAGAAATAATGCAAAAGAGAAGAACACATCAAATGTGTGTAACTTAAATATGTACGAGTACACTGTGTGTGTGTGTGTGTGTGTGTGTAAGAGAGAGAGAGAGAGAGTGAATGAGAGTGTGTGTGCACTACAGTCAGGTCAGCATCTTTTATAATCCGTAATCCAGAGCATAATCTCTCTCAGACTCACTGGTGTAAGTGTACAGCTCAGGAGAGCACGTCTCTAACACACACACACATCTCTCTAATGCAGACACGTATTTAACACACATACACATTTCTCTGACGCACGTTTCTAACACGCACATCTCTAACACACACACTCACACACAAACACACATCTAACACACATCACATACACACACACACACACATTTTTAACACACACACATTCACATCTAACACACACATGTCTAACACACACACACATTTCTATTACACACATCTCTAACACACACACACACCTCTTAAACACACGCACAAGCACACACACACACACACACACACACACACAGCTCTTAAACACACATCTCTAACACACACACACACACCTCTCAAACACTCATCTCTAACACACATGCCTTTAACAGACACACATATGTAACACGACACACACGTGTTTAACTAACGTTTCTAACACACACACATACACACATCTAACATACACACGTCTCTCTCCCTCTCTCTCTCACACACACACACACACACACACACACACACACAATGAACTTAGAATGTGTTAATCAGGTTTATACACCTTTTGCATTTTTCATCTTAGCACATTTGTTTGTTTGTTTATTAATTTTTTTATTATTGTACCCTTTTAAATGATTAAAGTGTAAGTGTAGAACTGAGCGTTACTCCACGAGCCGTTAACATTGATATTAAAGTGAATATTAAAACTTAATGCAACTTAAATTTATGGATTTTTTCTGATTGTACGGTGACGTTACTGTACGCTGTGTTACACTGAGTGAAGTGTGTGTTACACACAATCCTGTCCTGAGGACGGAAGGAAAAAATAATAATTTTCAGATCGTTAGCGAGCGCGTACTGAACTCTCTCTGTCGCTCTATTGTCTTTATTAATCATAAAAATTATTTTCATTATTTATGGCATTTATGTGAAACCAAAATCAGAACAGCACTCGGGTCTGAAACCTTACAGGAAGTCAAAGAAATTATATAAAACGCTCTGCTTTCATACGGACGTTTAACATAAAAGTGGATGAAAGTGAAACTACAAATGTTATTCACTTATTATTATTATTATTATTATTGAGTGTTAGTGTTGTGTAGATGTTATAAAGCAATAACAGCAAAAGATCCTTTATTATATCACTGTTTTGGGTCAGAAGGAACATAAAAGGAGTGTGTGTGTGTGTGTGTGTGTGTGTGTAAGAGATAAGTCATATTTCTGTATGTGGTATACTGTATTCTGTCAGAACGTTTACTGTG
This sequence comes from Clarias buthupogon, assembly GCA_030014345.1. NCBI lineage: Eukaryota > Metazoa > Chordata > Actinopteri > Siluriformes > Clariidae > Clarias > Clarias buthupogon. The sequence goes on from JAQMYK010000038.1 coordinate 5,309,617, forward strand.
AAGGAGTTCAGCCATGTTTGACTCGATAGATCAGGATCTGTGTGTGGTTTATAAACCAGGACTAAAACCTATATTAAAAATCCAACGTGTTTATGTGTGTGTGTGTGTGTGTGTGTGTGTTACTGTACTGCATTATTACAGTAGGAAGAAAAGCTCTTTTATTGAATACTTTTGCTCTGATAGAGAGAGAGAGAGAGAGAGAGAGAGAGAGAGACGTGCTTGGATGTAAGAGGAGTGCACAGACAGAGAGAGAGAGAGAGAGAGAGAGAGAGAGGTGTAGAGTGTCCTTAATCATCGTTTTGCTCTTTTGTTAAACATAAGGTCGTCGGGGTTTCAGCGTCGCTATGACTCACTGTTAAGCCATAAAACCTGAACAATTCACAAGAGCTCGAAAAATGCTGCTATATTTTATATATATATATATATATATATATATATATATAATATCTTACTCAAACCTGTTAATAATGTTTTTACACATGATTGAACTGTTTAAACATCAATCAAAAGTCCAAAGTTATTTTTAAACACATTTCCTTTTTATATTCATATTCCAATATTAATATCTCTAGTCCATAATTTTTTATTAATAATAAAGTTAATAATAGTTTAGAACTCTTTCTGTGTGTGTGTGTGTGTGTGTGTGTGTGGTTGTGGGTGGTGGCATTCCTCCAGATTGTAGTACAAAGTGCGGTCACTGCGCAACACACATGTTCACGCACGCACACACACACACACACACACACACACACACACACACACACATACATACACTGAGTGTGAGGAGAGATGTATAGGTGTGGACTGCTGAAAGATATAGCTGGCATGTGTGTGTGCATGTGTGTGTCTGTGTTTGAGTGAGAGAGTGAGATAGAGAAAGAGAGTGCTGATAGATTCCTGGACCATCCTGAGCCAGCTTTTGTGTTTTCTTTTTTCTTTTTCTCCATGTCATGTGTGTGAGAGAGAGAGAGAGACTCTTCACCCCTCCTTCCCCTCGCTCAGGTGTGTGTCGATAATCTCACACACAATACATCATGATATTCAGAGTGAGGGTTTTGTGAGCATATAGGTGCTCTGTGTGTGTGTGTGTGTGTGTGTGTGTGTGTGTGTGTGTGTGTGTGTGTGTGTGAGTTTAATCCCGTCTCCTGAGTGAGATCAGAGATGTTTACCACCAGATTTTATCTTTACAAAGTCGACGCTGAGCTCTGAGCACCGTTACATTCCAATCACAAGTCCGATCAACAGGCCGTGATATCATTGTCGAAGCTGTTTAAGAAGTGTGCGTGGGGTGTGTGTGTGTGTGTGTGTGTGTGTGTGTGTGTGTGTTTAAGAGACAGCGTGATTTGACTATTTACGTTCTATGTCAACTTGAGGATAGAAATCACAATCCTCAATCAGATTTTCAGAAATAAAGAGAGAGAGAGAGAAAGTTTGTCTGTCTGGATATAAAAAGATGAATTGGATCAGATTTGATTCTGTACAGACATACAGTAGTTCTGTCAAAGATCCGATCCGATCTACTACAACTATGTATGTTCATACTTTGTATGTGACAAATAAAATTTGAATTTGATTTACTACTCATAATAACAATAATAATAATAATAATAATAATAATACAATTTAATAAGTCATGGAATTTTAAGAAACATTTCTTTCCTCCTTTCTTTCTTTTTATCTTTCTGTAGATTTATATTTCTAGTATAAAAGAATAAATTATTAAGTCTATTTTATTTTTTTTCCTTACACATGACAGTGTTATGCGATCTATCTGTCTGTCAGTCTATATATTTTCCTCTTCTTTCTTTCTTTCTTTCTTTATATATATATATATAAGGTACCCTATATTTGTAGGGTGAAGGACTGGAAGTCATTAAGTCTACTTTAGGAAGCGTTTTATATTTATTAGTATTTTTTAAAACATGACATCACTACAGTATCTATCTATTTTAATTCTTTAATCCTTTTTTCCCTCATTCCTCCCGATCATTCCTGTCTATTTACCTCTTTATCAATCTGTCCATCTTTCTATACATCTATCTACGGGATAGTGAGTTGACTTCAGGCTCCTGAAGAACACACACACACACACACACACATTGAATTTTTTGCTTGTTTGTTTGTCTATTACCACGATGAAGGACAGTTAGATCATTCCGAGTTTGGACTCTATAATGATGTAACATTAAACAGGTGATGATGGTGGTTAGTTTCCGCCCACTGACTCCTTCGCTCCTTCGTATTGCTTTTTGTCCCACTTCTGACCCATTTACAGTCTTTACGTGATCACCACTGGTCATGTGACTGAATCCCAGTGTACACATCTGCAGCCTGTGTGTAATTTACTGGGAGTCTAATGGTTTAGGTGTGTGTGTGTGTGTGTGTGTGTGGAGAGTGATAGAAACCTGACATGTGGACATGGTTCAGCTGAGGACATCTCCTGGCGTTAGATCTCATAAATAAATAAAGTAATAAAGTAATAGAAGAAGAAGCTGCTGTGATTATTTCACGTGAGCTCTGGCGTGATGGATCGGCGCACGCCGCAGCTCTGAAGTCTCGTTTATAACATCACACACAAGCAGGGATTTTTTTTTTTCCTTAAAGGCTCCCCTGACAGGCTGTACTGTCTGTGCATGTGTGTGCGTGTGTGTGTGTGTGTGTGTGTATGCGCGTGTGCGTGTGTGTGTGAACACGGCGATTCCGAATCGTGCACCATTAGTTACGGTAATGATGTTAACGCAGACACACGCAGTGGCCCGACCCGGCTGTGAATTCACAGGGCAGATGTTTCAACATGGGGGTAAATGCGGCTCGGGTTTGATTGACAGCTCCGGTCTGCTGAGGCGTGCAGATGTGCATGGAAGTGGGGGGCGGAGACACGACAATATATCACACACACACACACACACACACACACACACACACTTCTGAGGACATCATCAGGAAAGTTAAGGTACCTGTTCCGTTTGGACCGAAAATGAAAAAAGAACGACCAATCAGGGCAAGTCTTCAAGGAACCAATAGTGTGGCGAGGTCAGGTTTAATCTGCTTAGCAACAAGCACCTGATTGGCTGCTGAGCTGCCTGTTCTGTCTTTATTATTATTATTATTATTATTATTATTATTATCTATTTTCTATCCATCGTTTTTTTTTTCTCTTTTTTCTGTCTATCTATCTATCTATTGTTTTTTAGTTTTGTTAGTTGGTTTGTCTTTCTTTCTTTCTTTCTTTCTCTTTCTTTCTTTCTCAGATATCTATTTATGTATCTGTCACTCACACTTGGACCTACTTAGGTTCAGGCCACTGATCAACACACACGCACACACACACAGACACTAGCAGGTGTAAGGTTATGGCCTAGCGGTGTGCAGGACTGTGATCAGCACATGGTCTCTCTTTCCTATTTGTATTTTTTTTCTTTTCCTTTCCTGCACCAACGAGCGGCAAATTACCTTTCCCTCCGAGTGGCTATGAAAAATTCATGGCCTCCTCCCTTCTCCAAGCTGTAAACGCTGCCATTACGCCAACGTGGAGTTTTTTTTAATACTTCACGGAGGAGAAGGCCCGGGCGATGGTCTGCGATAAACAAATGTGGCTCGAGGGGCGTCGCGGCTCCGGCACAGGCAGCGACACGTCTCGCGGCACCAGATCTGCAGAGCGGCGAAATATGCTCTCGAGCTGGGGCGGGAAAAAAGTTGGACAAATCTGTGGTGTGAGCAGCGAGCTTATGTCTTTTTATTTTTATGAGAAATATGTGGTGTGACCGGAGAGGAAGACAAAAAGCTGGTGTGAATTCTGTCGAGTGTGAAATGGGGGGAAAATAATCACACGCAGACTCCAACTGCTCTCCAACTCCACTCGCGGAGGGCGCTCTGCACACCATCCTCCAACAAACACATGCTCCTCTCTCCTTTTCTAGTCTTTTCTCTCCTTTTCTGTTCTTTTCTTTTCTGTTTTTTAGCTAAGACGTTTAGATGCGGTGTTTAATATCTCCACTTGCCAACAGTGCTCGTGTTAATTGACAGCTGCATTCACATTTAATATCTAAACTATCTATGAAATTTATTTTATTCATTTTTTTTTACATTTTTAGAATTTTATATGAAATGATATAAAAGTGCCAGAGGCTCTTCTAATCATCTGCTGTTCTGTGCTTTAATACAATATGAGGTTTTACTATTGTGTGTGTATGTATGTGTGTGTCTGTCTGTGCGTATTTAGTATTACATTTAGCCTTTGGAATCATTTCCTGTCCGTGGGAGGAAATTATCTAAACAATTTTACTCTTGATGATCATTTTCTCTTCGGGAAATTAAAAAGTTAACTGTGAATGCTTGATACAATGATATAGCAATTATATGCTTTTCACAGATATGCCTGTCTACAATAATAATAATAATAATAATGATGATAATAATAGTAATAAACAAAAGAATAAGAATAAGATAGAACTGCAATTCTGATTGAAAGGTGATTTTGTCTTAGATTTCAAATTGGTTGTAAAATGTATTTATTTGTTTTTGTTTACTGGTATACTGAAAAAAAATGCATTTAAATCGTAAAAAAAATCTGTTACACACATAATTCTTTAAATAGCTATGATAGTAATGTTGCTTATAAATGTTGCTTATGAATATAAATCTGGATGAATATAATAAAAATGTTTTCAACACAACTGAAACATACCTAGTTAGGCAGCCTAAGTAGAGATCATACTGAGGCAGCATTGTAGTGTCTTTTTAAAAAAAAATTTATTGGGAATTTGGCAGCGGAGAACAAATCTATATGATGAATTCTTAAACATGACATTATAATCATATCGAATATAGAATATGTCGTACTGCTTAGTTTATTCATTTAATAATATATTTTACTTCTAATTTAAAAACCTTTAGGTTAAACATAAATATCACCAAATATCACTAAACATGTGTGTGCAGCTACGGACGAAAATGTATGTGAATAAGCATTTATTAATTTTATTGTTATGATTTTTATTGTATATGCGTTATAATAGAGATGTGGGGGATATCGGGATAGTCGGGATATTTATAAAATCAAATTTAACAGAATCATAATACGAATCAAAAATCGGTACCAAGGTATCGTGATATCGTATCGGGTGATCCCTGGTGATTCCTATCCAGATATTTAAATAATATGGAAAAAGCAATCTAAACTCACTTATTTTGAAAATGTATATTTTTCCTGTATTTAAATCAATATTTAATATTTAAAATATGCAAATTATATTAAATTGTAATGTTTTTCTTATTTAATTGTAAGAACTAAACAGTTTTTAGTTTTCTGACATGAATCATGTTCATTGTTTTTGGTTGTTCAGTTCAGAGAGTTGATGTTTTTGTTGTGGCTTGTGTGTGTGTGTGTGTGTGTGTGTGTGGGTGTGTGCGTGAGAGAGAGAGAGGGAGAGAGAGTGAGAGAGACATATTGTGTCAATCAGCGTTAACTAAATTAATTAAAGGTTCATATTTTTATTGTACCATCCTGTGTAGTAAAAAAATAACTTTATTTATTAAAAAGAAATTAAAAACACGTATATTAAGGAATAAATCAAAAACATGTAAGAATTTGTGTAAATTCTTCTCACAAACACACCGGGCCTCACAAACCAGTTTTGTGTCTTTTTTACAGCATTTATACACAAAATCAAATTAAATTATAATTTTATTCAATGAAAAGCCTTAGCATCGAAGGTAAAATAATTCATATTTCACCCTGAGGTCAGGTTTATGTCGAGCTCTGTGTTAATTCGTTACAGTAAATATTACATCAAAGGAAGGTCCTCACAAAGCAGATAAAACTGTCTCTGTGTATGTGTGTATGTGTGTTTGTGTGTTTGTGGGTGGGTTTGGGTCGCATGCCGATTTGTCACCCCGGATTGGTGCGCACACACTCGTATTCACGTTAATCGAGGAGGCCGGGTCGCCTCAGACCATGTGACTATCTGGTACCTGTTAAAAAACATGGAGACAGGACCGAGCGTGCTCAGTGCGCCGAGCGCGGCTGCTTGCGGAGGATAAACTCTCGCGCGTGCGCGCGGCCGGGTCTCGCAGCGGGAGGTACCTGATTTACTCTGAAATGTATTTCATTCTCTTCTCTCGTGAGTGCGGTGGATATTTATGTCGGGCTGTCACGTCTGTTATTTATTTATTTATTTATTTTGGATATGAAGGTTTATTCATGGTGGATTTATGACTCTGTGGCTACAGTGCTTTTTTTTTTTTTTTTTTCCATGGTATTAAACGTGGTGCTTTGTGGGGTTCCGCCAGCCATGCATTATTGAGCGGAAAAATGCATATTTGACGAAGGAGAGAGTCATAGTTCAGGCCGTGACACATGCTTGGATATTTTATACCTCGCTGTGCAGCGTGTGTTTCGCCGGGGCTTCACCGCCGCTCTGCTGGCTGATCCATATTTTATGAATGGGGCTGTAAATAAAATGGGGAGGAGTGTGTGTGTGTGTGTGTGTGTGTGCGGTGGGCTGTAAACCTGAAGCCTCTTCACCCTCTTGTGGTGGAGGTGGAGGTGAAAGCAGACTGAGATCACACTCTCACACTCTCCACATGAACTTACTGTCCCGAATACAGTATTACAGCTGTCCAGAACTGCACAGAATTGTGTGTGTGTGTGTGTGTGTGTGTGTGTGTGTGTGGAGGATGGGAACTTCGCACAGGATGTGCTAATTAGCACTGATTTCTCGCTGTGTGTGCAGACCAGCAGTGTGACAGAGCCGTGGTGTTACTACTTTAATGACCACTCGGGTGTTAATACTGTACTCACTGTATGTGCTGTTTATTCATCGGGCCCTGTGTGTGGTTTCTGTTAATATTGCAGAATTCCTACGTAACGTAGAGAAAAATGGCGGAAAAGCATAGCAGTATCTTAAAACATGTATTTTTTTGTGTTTTTGTATCTGTATGCGCTCTTTGATTTATAATTTTTTTCTTTCATTTTAAAATTGCATAATTTTATTTTTGCTTCTTTCTGTTCTGTTTAAATTTTTCATTGTATAAATGCATTCGCATTTATCCCCGAGCCCTTCAGCTTCCACCCGAGCACTCTGTGTGTACTGTTCAGCAGAACACCTGATCCATCAAGCTGGATAAGGAACTCGTTTTATGGCTTTTTTAAAAAAGAAAAAAATTATAATAATTACACTTTTTTTCTTTATTATTCCCAAAACAAATTTAGTACTTTATGTAAAAAAAAAGTAATAAAGATTTCGCTGTATGTGAGGTGCAATAGCGATGCTTAGTTCTAATATATTATAAATTATAACATATATTCAAAATTTATTAAAAACTTTTAACATTAAAATTTTTAACATTTATATATTTTGAAATTTTTAAACGTAGAAGTAAATTGTACAAAAATAAATTATATTAAATTTGATTAATTGATCAATTTAGTATTTCCAAATAGTATTTCTAATTTAGACATTTTGTATTTCTACATTTATATAATTCATATATTTTTTTTCTTTCAAGATTCTAATACCAGATTAAATTTCTTTTTTTTTATTTTTATAATTGTAGTTAAAATGCTGATAAATATATAAATTATAAATTTTCTAACACACCATGTGACTTATACTAGCGTATTTTCCAGGGAAGTCATAATTGCAATGTCGGCTTTTAAAACTAGTTTTTTTGTTTAGTTTTGTTTATTTGTCATATTAATTGTGATTTGTGAGCATTCAAGATAATTTTTTTAACCTGAGCTTGTGTGTAATTATATAATCTCAGTCCGCTCTGTTGTGTGTTTGTCCTGAATCTGTTCGACTCAGACTCTACCAGCAGAAAACAATGACTAAAAATCTCTCAAAAGCCAGATTCTATCATGACCTCTTCATGTGTGTTATATTGTATAAATCATGAGCGCTGGGTTATTTATTTAGACCTGGTGCTTTCAGGTGATTCACACACAGAGTTGTGAGATAAAGCAGCAGTCTGCTCTGTGAGATTGGACTCGGACAACATGGTGTGTGTGTGTGTGTGTGTGTGTGTATGGAGGCTGAAATCAGGGAGTCGCCTCGCTAATGGATGCGGTGAAATTTCCTGCGAGTGTAATTTATGTGTTAAAAAAAAAAGACTTTATGAGCACTCAGTTTCGGTATGTCGGACACATCGCTCCTTCTGCCGCCGCTGCCGCCGCCGCCGCTGCTGTTAATCTCACCCCCTGCCCCGAAAGTGCAGAGTTATATCCCTCATTCCTTTGTTTGGAATGTTGAGAAGATCCAGGTTCTTCCCAGAATGTTGAGACTGAGACAGGAAGTGAAAAGGAAAGGAAGAGACAGAGAGAGAGAGAGAGAAAGAGATAGAGAGAGCTCCTTAAAAGACATAATGAAGGTTATTGAAATAAGGCTCGGTGCATATGGAGGCTGAGACTTGTTAAAGCGCCGGGATCTAAGCAGAAAGGAATGCGAGTGATGGATGAATTTGGTCCGTCTAATGGATACGAGCATTTGAAAAATGAAAACATCGATCCGTCCCTTCAGCTTTTCCATTGCTCTAATGAGAACGAGTGTTACACAAGATTGTGAGAGAGACAGAGAGAGAGAGAGAGAGAGATCTGATTTCTGATTCCTAGATGATCCGTGCTGCGTGCTGCGTGCGTATATGTGTGTGTGTGTGAGTGTGTGTGTGTGTGTGTGTGTGTGAGTGAGTGAGTGAGTGAGTGAGGTATCAGTCACAGTCGAGTATCTGCAGTGTGCATTACAGCAGGAAGCGCAGGATTTGTCTTCATATCGACATGAACGCGCAGAACGAGTTCGCTCTTCCCTTTATCATCCCGCCATAGCGTCCGCTCGCCCCAGTTTGTCTCGCACACGTCAGAGACACATTTGTATATGCAATAAATACGGCATAAACCACCCCCCACCCCCCAAGTCATAGAAAAATAATCATACTCGAGAGTGACTTCTCATTCTGTTCAATATTTTATTCTTCTTCTGTTACATTACGCTACATTCCGAAAGATTTCACTTCATTATTAAAGATAGACTTTTTATCCGTTTATCGTTTCTCCAGCAGTTTGTCATGTTATCGCAAGTAAGTCCTATGAGTTTTAATCTCTAACACTGGAGACTCCTTCCATAAGCGCTAAATAAATGTTTCCTTACAGATAAGGACGAGCTGTCAGTATGAAAACCGTAACGTCCCCAATTTTTTTGGTAAACCTGCACCACTACGGAAGCTGCTGGTTGTTAAGGAAATTAATCAATATCTGCTGACCAATCAGGATGCAGCATTCTGCAGCACTTTGTCTGTTTGTTCAGCGTGATACGTTTTATTTTGTGCAATATCTGAAATTTAGGAAAGAATGAAATTTGTGTTAGACGTAAATGTATATTAAAAAAAATTATGACAGAAATTTAACATTAAAAATGGTGTATCCAAGATAAGCCTAAATAAATGGCATGCTAGAAAATGTATGTTGATTCATATGTTTGTTTGTTTGTTGGTTGGTTTTTAATGTTTTGCGATTTTATAAAACAACACGTTTTTATGATGTCATTAAATACAAAAGCATGAAATTTTATTTAAGATTATGATATATTTAAATGTAAATAAAAAAAAAAATAACATACATGTGACATAAAGAAAAATTATGTATCCATGATGAACCTAAAAAATTACATAAAAATGAAAATATATTTAGAATTGTTTGTTTGTCTATGTGTTTCTTTGTCTATGTGTGTTTGTTTATGTGTTGGTTGGTTTTTAACAAAAGCCAAAATAGGTGAATTTTAAAAAATAAAAAACTAAAACATCAGAATATAAAATCTGCTATTTATAAAACAACACGTTTTTATGATGTAATCAACTACAACAGCGTAAAATTGTATTTAATAGTATGATATATTTGTATGTGTGTGTTTGTGTGTTTATGTGCGTGTGTGTGTGTGTGTGTGTGTGTGTGCATGCTCCAGTTTGGTTTTTCTGTAAGTTCAGCTCAAGTTCAAGCTCAAGCGCTGTTTCAGCTCCACTGCCCTTTTTAAAAATAGTGACTTTTTACAGCTCAGCTACAAACACACGTCCCAGTGCAGCGCTCCAAACCTACAAACCAAGGGCACTACTGAGAACTACAACAACTACACACATTTTACTTATTCTATACGCAATGGTGTCCCAACAGTGCGGCCTGGAGAGTGTACAGAAGACCCACTGGGACAGCACTATATAGCGGCGTGTGGTCTGGGACACGTCCGTCAAAAAGTCTTGATAATAAGTCAGAATTTGTGATAGAGCTTGCGGTTTGGGACGCCTGCCTCCGAGAACTAAGAATAGTATTTATGCTGCTTATATAACCATGTGTGGTTTGGGACACCTCCAAAGCAGTGTAGTGAATATAGAGTGGTTTGGAACACAGCCATAGTGAATTGATGATGGTGATTATGCTTCCTCTATAGTAAACAGGGTGTGTGGTTTGGGACACGTCCACTGTATAATTAAGCAATATCAGACTCGAGGGTGCTGTTATGATGAATGTGAGCGCGTACGTATGACCGTATCACATCCAGTACAACAACATGACCTTGAGTGTGATATTGTTTTTATACAACAGTACCATGTATTACGAACAGATTATGATTTGATTCCTTAATTCAACCAGTTATTGTAATTCTCCAACACAAATCCGTCAACTAACCCCGACTTAGTGTAATTAGCAGGAGTGAAAGTAGCAGGACAGTCCTGAGAAACTTATGAGATTCACTTCATATTTCCACTTATTACACTTTAGAATATCAGCTCCTTTAACTTTATGATTGCTAGGTTGAATCCCAAATGGAAAGCTAGTGCGCTACTGTACGTACAGTAAGGTGTACAATCCCTTGTTCCACACCAAGTAGTGCCCTTGATCAGGGGTTAGAGAAGAATAAGAGTTTTAGCCTTGTCTTAGGACCTAATTAGCTTGGTAGCCTTAAATAAAAAAACACGGACGGTTCAGAGGCGATTCAGAACGACTTATAAGAAATTAATACGGAGACAGCGTGTTGTTTAACATGACATCATGTTATTGGTTGTGAATGTGGGTTTTGGCAGGCAGCTCCTCTCTCCTCAGTACTGCAGACCGTCCCAAACGTCCCAGTGCTGTTACTGTCTATCATCACAACTCGTAAAAAATGCCTCTTGTCTAATCAGAGTACCCGGTTGGGACACGTCCATGGTGTAATAGTGAATACAGAGAGTGGTTCGGGATACGTCCACTGTATAATATTGAATAGAGTGTGGTTCGGGACACGTCCACAGTATGGTTTGGGACATGTTCGTTGTGTGATAGTGAATAGAGAGTGGATGTGGTTTTGTTGTGTAATAGTGAACAGAAAGAGGTTTGGGACACGTTCACAGTGTTATGGTGAAAACCGAGAGTGGTTTGGGACACGTCCACAATATCATGGTGAATAGTGAGAGTGGTTTGGGACACGTCCACAGTGTCATGGTGAATACCGAGAGTGGTTTGGGACACGTCCACTGTGTCATGGTGAATACCGAGAGTGGTTTGGGACACGTCCACAGTGTCATGGTGAATACCGAGAGTGGTTTGGGACACGTCCACAGTGTTATGGTGAATACCGAGAGTGGTATGGGACACATCCACAGTGTCATGGTGAATAGTGAGAGTGGTTCGGGACATGTCCTCAATATCATGGTGAATAGTGAGAGTGGTTCGGGACACGTCCACAGTGTCATGGTGCATACCGAGAGTGGTTTGGGACACATCCACAATATCATGGTGAATAGTGAGAGTGGTTCGGGACACATCCACAGTCCTATGGTGAATGGTGAAAGTGGTTTGGGACACGTCCACAGTGTTATGGTAAATACAGAGAGTGGCTTGGGACATGTCCACAGTGTTATGACGAATACCGAGAGTGGCTTGGGACATGTCCACAGTGTTATGACGAATACCGAGAGTGGTTTGTGGACACGTCCACAGTGTTATGGTGAATAGTGAGAGTGGTTTGGGACACAGTGTCATGGTGAATGGTGAAAGTGGTTCAGGACACGTCCACAGTCTTATGGTGACTAAAGAGAGTGGTTTGGGACACGTCCACGGTGTTATAGTGAATACCGAGAGGGACACGTGAATAGTGAGTGCGGTTTAGGACAGTGGGATATCGGACGGGTCATGTGATTTTGAACACGCCCACAATGGGTTAGTGAATAGGGGATGTGATTTGCGACACATCCACAGTGGAATAGTCTGTAAGCAGGCATGTGATTTGCGACATTAGAATTGTGTTCTAAACCACTTTCTCTGCAAATTTATCCCTTTTTACTAGTCCACCACAAATTGCCCCTGATTAAGGGAGGAGGGTGGTATTTGGAACACAGCACTAGTCGTGGAGTGAAACACAGGAAAGTGAATCCCTCGTCCTTTTGATCGACACACTTTCATTATTAAACCTGTCCAGAGTGTGTGATTATCCACTGCCTAATCCTGCTTTGTAAACACACTCTCTGTGAATATGTGAGTGTGTGTGTGTATGTGTGTATGTGTGTGTGTGTGTGTGTGTGTGTGTTAATCCCCACATCAAATACCAGCCCGTTACTCTCTTTTCCCTCTCTCTCTGGTTCTGGCCTGAGTCGAGTGCTCGGTGCTTGTCCTTATCACAGATGCATCTGTGTCTGTGTGTGTGTGTGTGTGTGTGTGTGTGGAGGTGATTGGCTGTATTCATAGAGCAGAAGGGCTGAGTGGGAAAGAACCTGATGAAAATGGTTTGTGTGTGTGTGTGTGTGTGTGTGTGTGTGCTGTGTCTCATAAATACTCATACACACACCTCGCCCCCTCCACAACCTGGCCTGGCGTTCTCATACACTCTCTGTCTCTCTCTCTCTCTCTCTCTGTCTCTCTCACACACACACACACACACACACACACACACACACACACACACACACATGACTGTATAGAGCGCTCACTGTCTGTGGTTGTCTCTCTTTCATTCTTGTGTGTGTGTGTGTGTATGAGATGAATTGCTTTCAACAGAATTTCATCATTTCCAACATTCTGACTCGTCCTTTGATCCTCCAACTCTCTCTCTCTGTGTCTCTCTCTCTCTCTCTGTCTCTCTCTCTCTCTCACTGTCTATCGCTCTGTTTCTCTCTCTGTCTCTCTCTCTGTCTCTCTCTCTGTCTCTCTCTCTCTCTCTCTTCCCCATCGTGTATTCACTGTCAGTTTCTCACTCGTCATTCCATGCACTCATTTGCACTCATTCTCATCCATTTATCTTTTTTCTCCTCTCTCTCTCTCTCTCTCTCTCTCTCTCTCTCTCATTTAAACCTTCCTTCTTTCAGTCTTTATCTCTGTCACTCTCACTTGTTCTTTCTCCTGTTTGTACTCACACTCACTCCGTCCTGACCTGACATTTGACATGGTGACACCATATAAGCTGCAGGTGTGTGTGTGTTTGGTGATGTCTCCTCATCATCATGTAACGAGACTGAGTTCAGATTAAACGCATGTTTAAAACTTCCCTCAGGACGCAGAGACAGACAGAGACACACACATGGAAACAGAGAGACCAATAATGTGTGGCAAACAGAGAGACAGACGGAGAGACAGAAGGACAGACGGAGAGACAGAAGGACAGACAAGAGAGTCCGAGGGACAGAAATAGAGGCAGATGGAGAGAGACAGAGGAGGAGGCAGGCAGAGGGAAGGAAGGACGGACAGAGAGACAGACAGAGAGTTAGAGGGTCAGACAGAGAGACAGATAAGGAAAAGGAAGATGATGCGAGAGATGAACGGAGGCACTCAGTATTTGAGTCATTTAGACAGAGACACAGTAAGACATATAGACAGACATACAAAGAGAGTCTTAGACACAGTCAGAGAGACAGATATACACAGACAAAGATACAGACGGATACAGAGAAAGACAGACAGAAACACAGACACAGACAGACAGACAGACTTTCAACCTAAAGATAAATATATTATTTTTACATTTTCACATCATGCCCTGTCTCATTTTAACTCTCTTTACATTACACTTAGTTAAACAACACACACACACACACACACACACACACACACACACACAGTTGAGGAGTGTGCTGAGGAGGAGTCTCGCAATTTAGCATTAGTTTTAAGATTTATAATCTTTCTCTCTCTTTTCTCAGTTTATATATATATAAATATATAAATATAGCGTATATAAAGTGTCTAAAGTATATATTTCTTTGCTCCGTCCCCAGTGAGTGTGTGACATTTTGAACGAAACCAGGCCGCCGCTTTGGGTTTTCCCGCTGTAGTAATTAAAGCAGCATCTTGTCACATCAGCGCCCGGTTCACTCACTCACTCACATCCACTCTCCTCTCCCCGAGTGAGTCTCTCTCTCTCTCTCTCTCTCTCTCTCTCTCTTGATTAAATGCAGTGTGATATTTCACTCAGGGTGTTTTCTGCTCCCGTTAGACTCCGCCGTGCCCCCGTTTGCTATCCTCGTTAAAGTTTCACTCCTCGCCCACTTCACAGTCAAGTCCACTTCACTAAGCTCCTCTTTTAATTCCCATCATTAGTAAGAAAGTCCTTATCTGTGCACAAACACTCGGAGAGCCATAAATGTATAACATTATCGACAGTGCAGGATTAGATTATAGATTACATACAGGATTAATAATAAAATGCACACAGGTGATGGAGACTGAATAAGTCATTGTGTCTGTATTACTGTACACATTAGGGATAGTAACTACAGGCTGCACCTTAACACACTCCGATACTCATAACTTATTGCTTTTTTGAAAGAAGTTAAATAAAAAATTCTAAATTGATTCACTTCACAGACTCTAAATCTCTTCCGTCATAAATGTTATAAAATATAAAGCGCTGTTCAGCATTGCTGATCAAAGTCGTACCTTTCTGTCATTCAAACATAACTTACCTTTACAAAACATTTTTCTTCTTCTTTGTTCTTTTTTTTTTTTTTTTCATTTTTGTATTGACCTGGGTTTTTAAAAAAAGCTTTTAAACAAGGTGTGAGCTCATATAAGAAGAGCCCCTCCCCCAGCTCATTTCCCCAGACACTGAAACAGCGTGCATGGAGGAGGAGTGAAACAGAGGGAGGTCGAGAAATGAAAAGTGCATTATCTGTGGGAGATTTCAGCTGGAGCATTAACACACACTTTCGGGAAGCTCTGAGTTCACTTTGTCAAAGAAATAGTGAAATATGGGACCTTTAATGTGTTTTCACTCATTGTAGGAGAGCACTGCGTTTATGTGAGAGATGGTACAGGATGTATCAAGTGCTTTATAAGGCAAGGTATCATCATTTCTGTGATGTTTTTGCTTTTGCACCAAAAATTGTTCGTTGCATGTTGAACATCTGGGATGAGATCAAAGCAAGGGTTGCCAGATCTCTCTGGAAAACAAGCAGTGCTTAAACCCCATCTGTAAAATATTTACATTTTTTGTGTGTACAATATCGGTAAAAATTGTTGTCCAGCAACTACTGCTACGTGTCTGACGTGTCCGAGCTGTAGTTTTTACTCCTGTTTAAAGTCTGTTTGGACTTCTTCTTCTTTAAACAGGAACTGATCCGATGTCCATTCGCCGTTACTCTGGGTATCTGATACTATCAGCTCAGTGCCGTGTCAGGTTATAAACAATGAAACAGACGAGATGATTAAAGATGGTGGAAACATGACGTATCTGTTGGTTCCACAGTGTGAATGTCTGGCCCTGGAATAAAAAATCGAGGATCGAGGATCATCTCAGGTGTTTCTAACCGCGACTCCAGGATGATTCTTGTTCTGTTAAAGCACAACACTGAGTCGTTCCCAATCCAAGCAGACCTGAGAACCCTTTAAGCTTTTCACACACACTTACAGTCAGTGTGAGGGTTTTATTTTATTCTGTTTTATTTTATTTTATTTATTTTTATTTATTTTCAGGAAGGTCTACCTCCAAGACAAATCACAGATACAATGCCACTATTAGATTTGGCTCTTTTTAATGCAGCATGTGTATTCTGTATTTTTTTTTTGCAACCTTCTTACAAAAAAAGTGTGCAGACTTAAAAAATCTTACATTCTTAAGAATATTAAAATAAACCTTAGATTATTAAATAAGAATGTATATACTAGGGCTGTAGCTATCGAATATTTTATCGAGTAATCGAGTGTTCTACCAAAAATTTAATCGATTAATCAAGTAATCGGATAAAATGTACTTTTGCTTAATTAAACAGCAATGTAAAATATATAAGAGAAACAAAGATTAATTGGTTTTCTTTTTAGAAAAATCTACTTTTATTTTTCTAAATGCATACAGCATTTTATCAAAAATAAACATTGTCATTATTCACAATACAAGGAATAGATTAAAGTTGACTGAGATGAATTAAGTGCATTAGTGTCATATATTCTTATTTTAAAGCCTTTTTTCACATGCAAAAACTAAAAAAAAGGTATTTCAAATTACTTTAAGTATAAAAAAAAAACTAAGGCAAACATTGAAATAAATAATTATACAAAAACACTAAGTTGTGCAACTAAACTGTCAGAACTAAAAGTTTCAAAATCTACATCTCAGGCATAACATAAAAGCCTTTACTGACAATTTCTGTCGTTTTCTCTTCCTGGTTTCTTCATCTCTTGGCTCGCTGATAATTTTATCGCTCCCTCCCATTTTACAGCCCGCAACAGAACGCTCCATCAAATCAATACACAGCTGACCGTTTGCGTCTCCTTCCGTTTTGTGGGTGACGTACAGCTTCTTCGTTGGTGTTTACCGGCGGCTTGCATCCGGAAGCGTCGCGCCAAACAAATAATTGCGCAAAAACATAACGCAAGCTTTTAAAATTAATTAAAAGAAGCTTCGAGGCAGAAGATTTTGCCTCGATCATTTTTCGTAATCGCATTACTTGAGTTACTCGAGGAATCGTTTCAGCCCTAGTATATATATGTGTATATATATAATTTCAAAAATTTATTTGAGTGTGTTATATCTCTGGATTGTCTAAAATATCGCTGTTTTGTTTCAAAACTTATTTGTTTTATATAATCTCAAATTTCTGCAATCATGAAATGTTTATATTTTAGACCTTTGTGTAATTCTTTTTAACCCGTAATCACTCCAGCAAACACAGGCTTCTTTTAAATATACAGTATAAACTGAACCATATTTAGAAACAAAAGAGTTAATTATACAGCGATGACCAAAACACATGATAAATAATACACTAATGCACTTGTATCAGCATTTCATTAGGGCTTAGATTCCATCAAGGTAGAACATTTTCTCAGAGTTATGATTGGACTGCCTGTCTGAAACACCGGCCTCCCAGGAACTGTTTAATGCCCCAAACATGTGGAAATGACTTGGCGCGAGGTCAGGACTGTACAGGAGATGTGGTAATAACTTCCAGCCGAGTTCCTGTAATGTACACGTGGTGTTGGTGAATGATCGCGTGTACAGTGTTTACTGCGGCTAAGAGTCTCATCGCCGTACTGTGATTAACGTCTTCTGTAAATGCTTTTTAGGAGACAGTTTTACATCTTCATCTACCAGAGATTTCATCATAGTCCCGGTTTGACTTGAACGCCCCTCGTATTTGTGATCCTTCTCAGTCAAATGAGCACTATTATAATTATTTATGAAATAAGTAAAGGGGTTTTATGTTTTGATGATGAAGAATGGCGAGGCAAATGCTTGATTGCATTATAACCTGTAACAAAACCATATCCAGATATCAGAGATGAAGTATTTTAAAAATACATATAATATTGCATCAGGACATGATGAGAACCCGGCTATGATGGGTTTATTCAGGATGTAACTTGCTGGGCGATTATGGAAATATAAAAAATATAAAAGTCTATATCATGAAAAATGATGTCATGATACATATTTCTGAAATATTCCCGGAATCGTGAGATCTTTATATAACAGTCTAAATTTATATAATATAAATGTATAAATATAATATAAATTAAAAATTAATATATAAAAATGTATATATTCATAATAGTCTAAAAAGGTCAAATTATATTTTGATTAGTTTTTACAGGTTAGTTTTTTTGTTGCGTTTCCTTGTTTTTTAAATTCTGATTCTAAATTGATGTAGCACATGAGCAGGATGTTACTTTTATTTTAAATTTCTGTCCATTAAAATTTTTTTCAGTGTATATTTTAGTTCAAATAAGAAAGGCATGTGTTTTTAAGCTAACACTTCAAACTTTTAACATGACACTTACACAGCATGTTGTTGTATGATGGTTTATTTTATTGAATGACACATGGCGTATCAGACGCTGTAGACGTCAACTTGTGTACTAGACCAGACGGGACCTGGAGCAGACGGCTCTCACGGCTGAGCTGTGTTTCACTTTATCTTGTGTTTTTTATGGACATGAGTCGTTGGTCATCATTGTGTTGTGTTTAATCGCTGCACATCGGATCACTTTAGGTGTGAGAGTGCATTGTTGTTCTTCTCTCTCTCTCTCTCTCTCTCTCTCTCTCTCTCTCTCTCTCTCTCTCTCTTTCGCTTTAGACACCAGGGTGCCCCGTTTGTGTTTATCGTTACAGTGTAGAGTTCAGAACAACAAAGTGTTGATCGAGCATCTTGATTTTTTTGCTCAGAAGCCGAAGGACGCCGCGTCCCTCAGCCCCCAAACTAATAAAGTGAGACGCGCACAGATACACCACCATGTTTTAATTACTTTGCGTTGGCCATTGTGACGACGAGGTCTCTAACAGGAAAGACTAAAGCTCATTAAAATTATGTCTTTGTGTGTGTGTGTGTGTGTGTGTGTGTGTTAGTGACCTACACAACATGATTACACGAGTATTTAATCCTCAACAGCAGCATGACGTCGTGTCATCTTTGGAATTTTTAGAAACATCAACACATAACATGACCCGAATCTTTAGGAAGAAAATTTAGTAGAAAGCAAGACAGACAGAAAGAAAAAAGAAGGAAAGAAAGAAAAGGAAAAGTAGGAAAAAAACGAATGAAGAAAGAAAATAAATCCTGGCCTCACTGATGAATGGCTATTTAATAATAATAATAATAATAATAATAATAATAATAATAACATAATAATAACATAATAATAAAATGTGATTAAATATTAAAGTTTATAGATAAAAAAAATCTAAAAATCAATCCGAGATTTAGTTTTGCTATTATAATTTTTTTCATTCTTTTTGTCTTAGATAAAAAAGAAATCTATATAAAATAGATTTTAAACTATTTTAAATTATTTTAAACACTTTACTGTTTGTTTGTTTTTCTAAACTACTGTTCCCATAATATTTTTTTATTTTATTTTATATTTAGTTTTTAGATTTATATTTTTCCTGTATGATTTTTATGCAACATTGTAGATTTATTCATTTATTTATTTATTACCATATTTATTAATTGATAAATTTTCTCATTTTTATATTTTACTACTGAAAATTTTAGCCACGATTCATTATCTTTAAATCAGACACACACACACACATATTTAAATATGAATATATATATAACCTATTAATAATAGTTGATATTAACTATTGTTATTATTATTTATTTTGCCTTGTACCCCACCACAGCACTCATTCAGAGTTTTTTTTCTCTTTTTGACAATTTACATCCTTGTGGCTCACGAACACTAATTATTCACTCATTATAAACTAATATTTTACTTTATTTGTTAAATCACATTTCCATCGTCTTTAAATGTCTCGAAGGCTCTTCTGTGTGTCAGCAATAAAACGGCTTATTTAAGAATGTTATTAATATTAGAAATACAGCGTACTTTGCTAAGTGGTTCTTTTTGTCCCTAAAACATAACCTTCTGACCCTCATCTGAAGGTCACGGGGTCACAGGCTGTCTGAATGAACATTGATATTAATTATAGCACATTAGTGTTTGGAGCAGCGTTAGCAGTGATGGGATTGAACAGGACGTGATGTGGCAGGTCGGATTGAAGCCGGCACTCAGTCATCCACTCTCCGGAGGTCATTATCATTTTTCTCCCGCCCTCTCTCACTCCCTTTCTCTCGCTCTTCTCTTTCTCTCTCCTCTAAACTTCCTGCTTGCTCATGGTGCTCATCCCCCATTTTTATTTATTTTTCTTTTTCCAAAGCGCCTCAAATGGATGTACTCCATTATCAAAATTTAATTTCTGTTCCCATGGCCGTTTCCCTCCTCCCACATCTCTCACTCTCTCCCTCCGTCTGCTTCATCAGTATCTGCGGCGGGACAGCACGCCGTCTTAATCGCGTTAGGTGAGGAGCCGCTACAGCATGACTGATGAATTGTGCGGCTTTGAGGAGAAACGCACTCACAGCTGAGACGAGAGACCGTGCAGTCGGCTCTCGTCCTGATGTGCGTAAAAGATATTACAAGCATTAATATTACAAGTACTTTTAAGAAAAAATACATCATTCTAAAATATAGTGTTCTCAATTGGTATGTTTTATATTTCAATATGGTTAAAGGAAGTACATTTGAGTGAGATCGTTTCTTGATGTATAAGTATGCTTAAGTAAATTTTTTATATAAAGACAATGTATTTTATAAAAAGACAATGAAAAAAATTAAGTATAATGACAAGATCGACAGAACAATTCTCTTAAAATCACTAAATGTGCTTACACGTTTATGGGATAAACAGTTTATATTGTTTAAATATGAGTGTACATCAGTTTTGCAGTTTTACTGCAAAATGAGATAAATCCATCCTGGCAGTTTTGAGAAAAAGCTAAACTATTACAAACAAGATGAATTACAAAGATAAAGAATATTTTGTGCATGGTTTGTTTGAGTCACAAGGGTGTTAGAAATGCATCAGTTTATTCACGGCAGTTGCTATTTTTCCCCAGCTTTTAGTTTAGCTTCACTGATTGTGCGACAGAACAAAGCGATGCGATTACGTGTCATGTTTTGCTATATAATGCCGCCGTGCAGTGTTGCTTTAAAAAAAAAAAAAGTGTACATTCAAAGTACTAAACAATAATAATTATTACTATTATTACTATTGTAATAATAATAATAATAATAATGTAGCGATTAGCCAAAGGAAAAATAAACGCTTGGTAATAGAAGCGATAACGTTGTGTTTTTTAGTAATAATAATTATGTTCATTAGCTATAACGTTGTGTTTTTGAGTAATAATTATGTTCATTGCATTTTGCTCTGAATCATATTTAAAAGTATTAAAATTATTTGAACTTTAATGTTAACTCTAAGCTTTTCACACATATTCACAGCATCGTGTGGCATCTTGCAAATATTTTTTTTGGAATTGTAACAAAATCTAACAAAATTTTAAAAATATTTTTAAGATGATTTTTTTTTCTCTCAAAGAGAAATAAAGGAAGGTTTCACTCTCAGAACCGTGTTCTGTTATTCTGCACAAAAAGTCCCACTTCGACTCGAATACCCATCATATTTTAAAATGTCATACGTCATTTTAAGTATGGTGAAGTATGATCATGTGGCCATATAACACGAGGACAAGGTTTGTAGAAAATGCAATCAACAGGATTCTTCTGTGGTCAGAAAAAAACTATTTATTATTAGAGACTCTTGCAGATAAACCGATCCAGTGTGAATGACACAAGTTATAATTTTGTGCGGGGATATTTATAAAATGATGATACTTATTTTATAAGATCAGCACGAGGGTATCGTTATAATGCCGTATCGACCGCTCCCTGGTGAGACCCGTCACTAATACACATAGACGAGATTATTAATAATATAAGTATTTATTTATATAATTTAAATAATATTGTGATTAATAAATATAGGCAGACATCCTGTTAAAGAGATCATTTGTGACATTATTTGCTGTTATCCTGGGTGAATACTGAATGGTACATTTAATGGTTACATATTGCAGTTTAAATCGCAAATGCAATGTGATTTTTCTGATCAAAGTTCTAATGCGGGATATGAAAAACATTAGATAAATAAATAAAATAGAAACACTTGACACTATGATGTTAGAAAACTAAGGAACAAAAAACAGAATTGATTATTTTCCTGAAGTGTGTCACTGCACTTCACGGCCCAGTTTTACTTGCCAAGAGCTACAGTAACATTATTTAGTTATTGGCAGTTAGTTTCCTTATTTCTTTATTAAATATCTTTTTATCTGTTTATAGTTAATCAGTGGTGGACAAAGTACAAAGATCTGGCACTCGAGTACTCGATAACATGAAGTGTGAATACACTAAAGAGTCTTTTATTTTATTTTAGATTTTGATTTGAGCTCAAGTTAAAGTACAGAAAAAGCAGTTGTTGGAACCGTATTTCTTTTATATCTGAGTATATAGGTAGGTGTTTGTTTATTTGTTTGTTTGTGTAATTAGCACATTTAGTGTGATTCAATGTCCCTGAAAATAGACAGCTTTTTTTTTGTTGTTTATTCTCAGCTAGTTCAATGGAGTCGTGTGCATGATTTAAATTGGTATTTAATTCAGAGTAATAAGTACTGTTGTGCTGCAGGTTTGTACTAGAATGCAAAAAGGATTAAACATGTGTCAGGTCCAGGGTTTTATTTCTGTTTTACAGATGTGATTTTACTCCCCGTGTGTGTTTTTCTTCATCCTGCGTCTTTTACCTGCTGTGTCTCGTCTCCTGATCCCGTGTGATCATTGTGCTTTGGATGCATGTGGCCATGATTTTCTATGCAGGGTTACCTCATGGTGGGAAAAACATACTTTTGACTGCTGCTACTTGCCTTATTTAGCCTCAGAGTGTGTCTGTGTCAGTGCCCTGCCTTCAGATATTCAGACACTTACACCATGTCAAAAGAACAGGTTTTTTTTTCCCACCCAGGCAATTTACTGTACCTCATGAACAGTTAAACGTCCTCCAGAATATAGAAATCAGTATATCTGCAATATTAAGATGTGCAATACTGTGCAATACTACTGATATGTATTTGACATCTTACATTAAACCTCACATCCTACTCCATTTGGTGTTAAATTTTATATTTTTTGTTGTGTTGTGTGTTTCGTCGTCTCTGGAAGCATCTGTGACCAAAACGAATTCCTTGTACGAACTTTATTCCCTTTCTGATTCTGATTCTGTTTCTGTTGGCATGAAACAAAACCGGAGGCATATACTTTGGTCCTTGTTCTGTTGTACGAAGGCTGTTTACAGCTGGTAGTTGTGATGGAATTTCTGTTGAATGAAGGCGGAAGAGAGATTGACGTTTACATTAGTCGTCAAGCACAGAACGCTGATGAGACTCTTAGCCGCAGTAAAACATTTAAACGGTGCAAACATTTTAAAGAATGTTGCTCCTTAAAAATAGACAGATAACTTGTCAGCAGCTTGCGGAAGAGACGCATCTGTCTGTGGGAACTGTACACACGATCATTCACAAACACCACTTGCACGTTATACTGTAGGAACTCAGCTGGGAGTTATTTCCATACTGTATCCCCGTACAGTCTTGACCTCGCTCCAAGCCATTTCCACATGTTTGGGCTGTTGAAGGGGTTCCTGGGAGGCCAGCGTTTTGGACATGAAGCAGGCAGTTCGATCATGGCTTCGGCGTACTTAGAAAACTTTTTACATTTAAAGTAGAAGGGGCTAGTGAAACACTAGGATAAGTGCCGATCCAGTCTGAATACAGCTGAAGGTGGATATTTTGATTTGAAATTCAGTTGCGCCAAATTACAGTATGAAGATAAGCAAAAATCGGATATTTAAATCAAATTTCAGGAGCTCATTACGGCCCATCATGGCATTTAATGTTGATGAACACTTGTGTTATAGCAATCTGTCATATCACTAAGAACTCACAGTGTGTGTCATGTGTAATTAATACAGTACAGTACAAAAATAAATATACTGTTATACAGTAACACTGTCACGCTACTGATCTCCGTTCCACATATTAGATAACGATAATGTATTTTAAAAATAACACGTTCACACCTGTGATTTGTAGCTGCTCGACTGTTCAAGCTGCTCGTATAGAAATTATACGATATAAACATATGAGGTCACATGAGGAGGGGAAATCCAATCAGCTTGGACAAGATGGACCTGAAATCCACTTCTCTAGTGTGAAGCGTGGTGGTGGTAGCATCACAGCACAAAGTGTGAATTAATTTTTTTAAATGTATCTATCATGGGGCACAAGCGCACACACACTCACACTCTACAGGCATTTTGGAAACGCAGGTTAGCCTACCCTGCATGTCTTTGGACTGTAGGAGGAAACCGGAGTACCCAGAGCAAACCCACCAACAACATGCACGGATATGAAAGTGGGACCCTGAATGTGCAAGGCCACGTTTATGGCAAATTTGTGATCTCGCTTTGAGGCAGCGTGCGAAAGGTTGTCAGTCAATAAGTACCGCCTCTGGTGCGGGGGAAAAAAAAAGACAAAAAAGCTTTCTTCATCAGCGTGAGCTAAAATTATTTCACATTCAAGAAGTCTTTGATGGGGTGTGAAGTCATAATAACAACGTTAGACGCCGCACCGAAACAACAATAAATATAAAATAAATATATAATTAAATAAAAAAGTAACAGCTCTGACCCTGTCCCTCCCCGGGTTGCCAGAAGACTTAATTATAATCTGTGGATGTGTGCGCGCGTGAGCGAGGTTATTTTAGTTCACGCTGTGCTTCCGCGACCATCTGTCTCATTACATGTGTGTGTTTTAGACACCGTGTGATTGATGACAACCTTGAACAGTCACATCTCTGTCATGGAGTCAAGAAAGTGGTGGTGTTGACACAAGTGATCAGGTTTAGCGGAGGAATTAAACCTGGCGGAGGAACGAAGAATCTTAGAAATGCAGGCAGGTCAGAAGATACAGTAGATAGACAGATAGATGAGTGTCTTTATTCGGTTTCATCTTAGTTTAGGATAGAGTAGATAAATTGAGTAATAAATACATAAAGACATAAACAATCAAAGGTCCCATATTTTAATATTTAATAACAAGTATAGCACGGGTCTCAGAGCTCCTGTAAAGTGTGTGTGTGTGTGTGTTTGTGTGTTAATGCTCCAGCTGAAATCCTCATCAGAGAATGTTTTTTTTTTTTTTTTTTTCATTCCACAAGCTTCCTCTGTTTTACTGCGGAAACCCCCCTATGGAACATGAGAGGGTCTGATCTGATTGGCTTGTTTAAACGCCGACCCGTAAAACAATGGAATCGCAAGGAATATTTGTCTCTTATTTTGTTTGATAGATAGGTAGACAGCGGAATTCCCCCTTTACACCCTGCAGTGTTTATATCAGTCCAGTTATGAGTCACTTCTTTGATAAAGGCTTTCGGGTCGCCGTGGTCCTTTGGGAGTGCCACGCTCAGCACAATCAGCAGGAGGCGTGGCATCCTCTACTCCAGTGTTTTTCAACCAGAGTGCCGCGGTACACTAGTGTGCCGTGAGAGATCGTCAGGTGTGCCGTGGGAAATTATTCAATTTCACCTAATTGGTC
>JAQMYK010000038.1:5336036-5346955 GCA_030014345.1 Clarias buthupogon
TCAGTAGAGTAAAGAGGCAGAGTGATGTCCTCAGTAGAGTAAAGAGGCAGAGTGATGTCCTCAGTAGAGTAAAGAGGAAGTGATGTTCTACTGTAGGTAGAGTAAAGAAGCAGAGTGATGTCTTTAGTGGCAGTTAGAGACAAAACGTGTCTTCAGTGGGGTAAAGAAGCAAAGCAACATAGTTAGTTTCAGTTTAGTGGACTTTTCGTACCTAAAGATCTCTTTACATATTTATTTTACTTTTAACCAAAAAAATCTGCTATGATAAAATAATCGACTATGTACTCTACATGTTCTCATCCTAATAATGATAATAATAATGATGATGATAATATTAATAATTAACCTGATTAATAATATTAAATGCACAGTTAAGCTGTTTGTTCAAGTGTAATGAACACAGAAACAGACCTGTAATATAAATGATGTTTTAGTTGAATCAGTGCTTCGCAATAATTCTTTGTAATAATTGTTAATTGTTTATGTTGTGAGGAAAAGAAGTATAATGAAGCTGAGCAGTGTTTCAGTTTTGTGTTTAGCGTATACTTTTACATATGCATGTCATTTATTTAGTTCTACAGAGATTATATCTCTTTTACTTTGTTATTATTATTATTATTATTATTATTATCGTTATTATAGAAACAATACATGGTTATTCATTCAATCTATCTTCTATATAGCGCTTATCCTGTACAGGCTTGTGGGGGGAGGCCCAAGGGTACACCATGAACAGGGTGCCAATACATTGCAGGTCACACACACACACACACACACGCACGCACGCACTGTGAGCAATTTGGGGACGGCAATGTGGGAGGAAACAGAAGTACCCAGAGGAATCTCACCTGAGGGAGAGCATGCAAACCCCACACACACAGACCCCAGACGGGACTTGAACCCCCGACCATGGAGGCGCAAGGCAACAGTGACTATAATGTTTAACTTCAGGTCGTCTGTCCCTTTCCTCGACCTCTAGGATGCAGGGAGATTGTTAACGATTGTTAAAAAATAATAAGTGCAAAAGAGCTGCGCGGAGAACAGGTCCGCATGCCGTGTTCTCACCGAGGACTTCCTGTAACATTCCCTCATGCTTTATTACAGTATTATAAACAAATTTTTAATTGCCCCGAAATATTGCCTGGTGTGTCTTTAAGTAATGCTGAAACTAATTTAAAGTTGATTTCAGCGACTGAACTTCACGTTTATGGTTTTACTTTTAATTGCTTAGCATATTTATTTAATCTCTTTCCGAGGAAGCGCACACGTGTGTGTATGTGTGTGTGTGTGTGTGTGTGTGTGTGTGTGTGTGCAGTCTCACGCTGAATAGTTTGGGGAAAACACAAAGACGGCATCATCAGACGGTCTTCGTTTAAAAGCAGACGAGAGTTATTCTCGTATGAGAGCGTGCAGCATTTCCCCCGTAGCTCTCGCAGGCAATTTGTTCGCCGTGTTTATCCAATCCTGCTGGAAAACAGTCGTCGCTCTCGGCCTAATTTAATACGAGAAGCCACAATAAATGCCAGAATGAAATATCCTTATTTAAACACTCCAGCGGAGCAGACGTCCTCTCACACTCGCTTTTTACGCTCTTTTTTTTCTTCTCTCCGCTGAATGCAGGTTTGACCTCTGACCCCGAGCTTTATTTTAAAACACCCAAAGTAGGGGAATTAGAGGGGGAAAGCCCCGTGACAGGCCCGAAGGAGTACAAAACACGGGAACGCTTAACACTCGCTGTACCAGCAAGTTCAGAGGTGGTTTATTATTAGTTATTATTATTATTATTATTATTAGGATTTTCTTATTAGTTTTAGTGTTTTTGCAATGTGTGATTTATCTGTAGATTATTCTAGAAGATCTAGAAGATTCTAGAAGATCACACACACACGCACACACACACACACATAAACATGCACACACATACTTTTTTACGCTTAAAACTCAGTAACACAGCATCACGACAATAGAGTATACAGTAAATCAATGACAATTAAAAAAGAAACAATGCTTATATGGAAGTCTTGCCGGTGTGTGTTAACGGGGACGCTTCAGACTTCAAACTGTGTATTTGGGTTTTCGATTATGTCAGGTAGAACAAAATTGATTACTCTTATAAAGGGTACACTTTACTACTACCGGAGTAGTGGGAACAACAAATGAGCTGGTTTTATAAATGTTTTTGGTCATAGAAACAACTGAAAACAACCAGAAAAACACATGATCTTGTGTATCTGTGCTATTTCTTTGCCTGTGTGACCCATTTTTTTCCTCAAACATGTTTCAGTAGCTGGTTAAAACAAACTAAAATTCATTATATTTCATTATCTTGACAATTTTGCGCTGAAAAAAGGATATTACAGTACACTCTATACCGCACAATCCTGAGATCTATACAGTCAAACCTTGGATTGCGTATAGCATAATTCATTCCAGAAGTGTGCTTGTATTTCAACGCACTCGTATATCAAAGCGAATTTCCTCATAAGGAATAATGGAAACTCTGACAATCCGTTCCGTTTTACATAAAGTAAAAATTAAACAAATTACCCTGCACTTTTTTTTTTTGACTACTTTCACACACACACACACACACACACACACACACACACACACACACATACACACACACACACACACTACCGTCACAGAAACACTTGTCTAAACAGATCCATCTCCCGCACTGCTACAGCCTTTTTACCTTTTTTTTTCACGGAGGCGGTTGTTGCAGTGCAGTTACTAAGGAACAGTCACTACACGTTGGCACAAAATTTCAAAAAAGTGCTTTACACATGCGCGTACACGTGGTCACAGTGTTATAGTAAACCGCATGTATGCAAATGGATGTTGAGTATGTATGAGTGACGCATGCACACTGAAACTAAGCATGGGGGACGATTACCCACAATCTCACAGCAGTGGCTCAGTTGTGATCACATGACCTTTGGCAGACAAAGCGTATACAGACTGCAGTACTCGTTTATCAAAACCCATTTCACTGTAGACAGCTTCACCTTAATGAACACGATTAAAAATGTAGCACAATAAAAGTGTGTGTGTGTGTGTGTGTGTGTGTGTACAGTATACAGTATATATACAATGAAGAAAGTGACATTTCTTTTTGTTTAGTACAAATTTAACTTGTAAATATGTTAAGAAACAACAAAGTGTCTATTTCTACATAAAAAAAAATTCATAAGTAGGCAAATAACTTTCTTTCTTAGAAAAAAAATATTGTTCCTTTAAATAAGACACATTTAAAGGATATGATTATTATTAACATTATTTGCTCCTGGGGATGGTGCTGTTACTATTTAGAGTCATAATGTTCATGCAAGTATTAGCATTAGATCCATCAACACCCACAGATTCGTATATTAAATCTGATGAATCGAAAAACACAGACTGTTCAGTTCTCAGTATGAGAAGAATAATATACGTCAATTTTAGGATACAAGCATGATATACGTATTACATATTATAGTTCGCTAGCATGTACATGTAGCTAACAAAACACCAATATCCAGTTCCTCTTTTCATCTGTTGGAGTCTGAACCGATGAAAAGCTGAATGATGATTTAAATAAACTCATTCATCCTGAGAAAGTAATATTCCATGCTTTTAGTCTTTTTTTTGTGGACACCCGCCAACCTCCTGCATCAAGAAGTTCCTGGGACACCAGAGACTCCAGTATCTTCTGTTTGCTGATCAGCAGTGGCTTTTTATAGCCGCTTTATTAATCCTGTTAATTTGTCTTGAAAGATTTTTGAATTAGTCTTTATCTGACAAAATTAATCTGTGCTTTGAATCATTTACAAACCTTTAAACAGGTCAATTATCTCTATTCAGCTTATGTGAAATTTTTATGTGAGTTTTCTTGCCTTGAACAAACTCTTTAAGTAGACGTCCTTCTAATTAAGATCAGCTGGCAAAAGAA
Organism: Clarias buthupogon; assembly: GCA_030014345.1. Lineage (NCBI taxonomy): Eukaryota > Metazoa > Chordata > Actinopteri > Siluriformes > Clariidae > Clarias > Clarias buthupogon. The sequence goes on from JAQMYK010000038.1 coordinate 5,339,971, forward strand.
AAGTTTTGTTCAAGGTGCTTGAAAGTGATACTTGAGCAAAAGTACAAGTACGTTACCAGAAGATAACTCTGGTAAAAGATAAAATCACTTAAGTACAAGTCTTAAATTTACTGTACTCAAGTATCAACAATAAATTTACGGTCCTCAAAAATCTCAAGTATCAACAATAACATTTGGTATTAAATTTACTTTAAAATTAAAATCTGTAAAAATAAAAAATATGAGCAGTTACTAAATTTTGATTCTGAACTTTATTCTAGTGATCTTAGGGTTCACAACAGGGGCAAGTATACCTTGTATTAAGGAAATGTAATGGAGTAAAAGTTACCAAAAATTTAAAATAACAAATTAAGGTATGTGATATATAAAAATTCTACCTAAGTTACCTGAGGTATATCATATACCTTAATTTGTTATTTTCTTTTCTCTCACTCACTCATCTTCTACACCGCTTTATCCTGTATTCAGGGTCTACCTGGAGCCTATCCCAGGAGGCTTAGGGCACGAGGCGGGGTACACACACATACACTCACACTACAGGCAATTTGGGAACGCCAATTAGCCAGATCTTCATATCTTTGGGAGGAAACTGGAGTACCCGGAGGAAACCCACCAAGCACGGGGAGAACATGCAAACTCCATGCACACAGAGACGGAAATCGAGCCTGGCCAGAAATCGAACCCAGACCCTGGAGGTGCAAGGCGACAGTGCTAACCACTACACCACCGTGCTGCCCTTTTCTTTTCTTTTCTTTTCTTACATTACAACACCGCAATCTACTTAACAAACCTGTCTATGATTGATACCAAACATCGACATATATAGAGAAATGCGAAATAAAACAAAGAAACTCACAAAGTAAAACCAAAATGTTTATTTTACTGAAATCTTACTGAAATGTCACCTGCATAATAATTTGGAGACATGATGTGTGTCACATTTTTATCCGTTGTGTTACATTTTAAAATATAATTCATGTAACATCTTATTTAAATGAAAGACAGAATTTCCACTCGAGTAAAATATGCAAGTTAAACCAAAACGAATTGCTATGTTTAGGTTAAACTCTTTATATTAACTCTTTAATATTAATACCACAATAGAAACAATCTGCCTTTACAAAGCGCCGACACTGGAGGCTCCTTCCATGAATATTATATTTACAGAAAAACTAGTTTACTGTATGTGCACGTCCCTGTAGATGAGCTGGGTGAAAAGCACAACATATAATGCATTTGCAACCTCAAACCCAGAGAGAATAAAACACACTTTTTCATTTTTCCTTTTCCATTAAATTTTCCATTTAATTTCATAGTAATTTATTAAGTAGACCTCAGGCTGTTGGAAATGTGTGTTGGTCAAGCTTTCATAAATAAACTGCATGTGACAAATTTCTGAGCAAATCACTAAATATGTCCACCCTGTCATGGAGACAGGCAACGTAAATACGTTTTCATCTCATAGCGATTATAAAATTTACATTTTCAGAAAGATATATGGTCCCCTTCTCAACAATTTATTTTGTTAAAGGGAAAAGTCTGTTAATAATAACGTCAGTCCAAAATGTGGAAATAAAACGATACACGCCGCTCCTTCCTTCACGGGGTGGACATTTTTTTGCTAAAGTTTGCATTTAATGAGGCCACATTGGACCTTTAGTTAGCAAAGAGATTCACTGTTGACGGTGACTTTGTACTGTATACGGAAAGTGCCTTGCAAAAGTATTCACACCTCTTGAACTTTCCCAAATTTTGTAAACATCCACAACACGTAAATGTATTTTATCAGGATTTTATGTGACACACCAACACAAAGAGGGATGTAATTGGCGACGTGGAAGGAAAAGGACTACTGTTTTAGTGTGGTGTGCTTTTGTATTCAGCTCCTCTTACTTTTCTCTGATACCCAAGTGGAACCAATAACCTTCAGAAGTCACCTAATTAGTAAGTGGAGTCCACATGTGTGTAATTTAATCTTGGTATAAATACAGCTGTTCTGTGAAGCTCTCAGGGGTTTGTTAGAGAACATTAGTGTACGTTTTCCAAAGTTTATATATTTATTAATATTTCACTGACACAAGTTCCTCCAAAAAATGACAGGGTGGACGTCGATTTTCAGGGACACGTACTGTACCGAATTTGTACTATTATTATTATTATTATTATTATTATTATTATCATCATTATAATTATTATAAATAAGCAATCTAAAAAATAAATAATGATCTGTTTTATTAAGTAATTTGTTGAGAACAGTAAGAACATGTGAAAAGTGTTTTAATTTTGTGTTATTTAATCACTTACTGCACTCGCTTACTGAAATTAGCAGAGCAGCATGTGGGACATGACAAATTCACACACACACACAAAATCAAAGAATGTGGTGTGAAGTAATGGAAACACATTTTAAGAGACTCGTACAGTAATTGTACTGATGTGCGCGCAAATGTTCGGCTTCATTTATAACCGAAGCTGAGAATTTCATTATTTTTGTGCTGAATTCATGATAACCAGGTGATTCTGATGAGGACAACAAAGGCACTTTCTAATGATATCGACCCGGCTGTTACTACGGAAACAATAACTTTGTTAAGCGAAGGCTTATTTATAACACTTTTAAAGTGGACCAATCAGAATACAGAATTCATTAAACTTACAGGAAGGAAAACAGAAGGTTTCAGAAGATGTAAAGTGGTGAGAATAGTAATTCTGAATTGAATATGAATTGATGAAATATGTCTCTTTATGACTAGGTTAATTCATCTTTCACGCTTTAGTGATCGAACATCAGTAGGAAATCAAAGCGAGAAATTACAGACCTTTTTCTTTTCTTTTTTTTTTTTTTAATGGAGTGTTTTTTTCGAATTCTACTAGATTTGCGTTAACAGGGAAAATAAAATGAATAAATTCCGGGCCAGGACGGAGACAGTGAACACGTGTGCGTTGGAGAGAATAAAAGAAAGTTAAAAAAAAACGAAAGTGAGACGTGAAGAGACGAGAGGACGTCAAGCAGCGCAGCGGGCCGAGTGATGAACCGTTTGCGTCAGGCGCTTATAAACAAAACCGCAGTCTGTTTTTATTACATCATTTATCGGGCTCTGGTCGTAATAGCCGTTCTGTCTCGTGTTTGATTAGTTTAGGGAGGTTTTATTTAATTTTTATTTTTATTTTTTTTCCCCAACCCGAGAGCTGGCTCTCTGATATGGACCCTACGGGATTGTGGGAAACGAGAGCATCACTTTCTGCTTTCTACTCCGCTGTGTGAGCGTGTGTGTGTGTGTGTGTGTGTGTGTGTGTGAGGGTTAAAGAATCAGGAGTGAGTGTCCTTCTTCTGCTTTTCCTCCATCCATGTTCGTGGTCTCTCCGAGGACATTTTAGATTAAAAAAATAAAATTAAAAAAAGCGCCGTCTCTGTCTCGCGGCTGAGTCGTCGCCGGATCCGATCACGCGAGGTGACCAGATGGTGTGTGTGTGTGTGTGTGTGATGAAAATGAGGATGTGGTGATGTTAGTGTGATTCTGCCTCCGGTTCTGCTACATTTGTTGTTTGTTTCGGGATCGAGGCGGAGCGTCGTGCTGATGTGTTGATTCTCAGAGCGGGACGTCACACCCAGACTCTTTTTGTTTTTCCTTTTGTAATTTTTTTTCTTTTTGGAGATTTAATCAAGTGGACCACCTAGTGCTGGAGCTTCTGTTTAGTCTGATCGAGCTTAGATGAAACTTCTAAACCGTACACCTCTTCCTCTCTTCCTCTCTCAATTGATTTTTTTTTTTCCTCTTATGTGAAACTGCGCAGACATTTTCTCTTTTATTACACACTAGCTGTGTTTACACAGATGCTCGTATTCCACTAATAATCGACACAATCGTGTAATTGGACTTAAACCTCATCATGTAAACACCTCAGTCTGACCTGATTTGGCCTGATCCGTGTAAAGGGGGGTGTAAACTTGTGATAATCTGTTTAGTAGGCAAATAATTCTCTGAGCGAAGTTTTGCTTCCGTCCCTGATCAGTAAACTCAGGGAGAATAAACTCTCTCCCTCCACAGAGAGACAGACAGAGAGAGAGAGACATGAAAGTTAGAGTTGAAAGTGGAGAACGCACACTGTTGCTTCTCTTCAAACCACCTCTCTCTCTCTGTCTCTCTCTGTCTCTCTCTCTGTCTCTCTCTGTCTCTCTCTCTCTCTCTCTGTCTCTCTCACATTTCCTTGCGCTCTCTCTCTCTCTCTCTCTCTGTCTCTCTCTCTCTCTCTTTCTCGTAAGTATAAGAAAATATCAGCCAGAGATGTGCAATCTCCAATCTAGCGCAGATTAAAGGCAGGTAATTAAGTGCGCTAATTACACACTGTTGCTCGTTTAAACACTCGTTATTATAATAATCGCAGTTGGAGATTCGCCAAGACCCGGACGATTTACACTCGCGTCTCTGACGAGTTACACCCCGATCTGTACAGCTGGGTGCCGTAAACACACACACACACACACACACACACACACACACACACACACACATGGAGTAAGTCAGTTTCCCAGCACTAGCAGTGGTGTTGATTTTAAATGATTTAAAAACATCATCATCATCATCATAGGCGGCACAGTGGCTTAGTGGTTAGCACTGTCGCCTCACACCTCCAGGGTCGAGGGTTCGATTCCCCGCCGGTTCAGTGTACATGGAGTTTACATGTCCTCCGTGTGCTTGGTGGGTTTCCTCTGGGTATTAAGGGGCGTTCCTAAATTACTCATAGTGTGAATAAGCGTGTGTGTGTGTGTGCCCTGTGATGGATTGTGGCACCCTGTCCAGGGACTTCCCCGTCTCGTGCCCTACGCCTCCTGGGATAATTTATTTTTTACATATAAATAAAGTGGTATAGATGATGAGTGAGTGAGTGAGTGATCATCATCATCATCATCATCATCTTTTTCTCACTATGACGATGCAAATTCGATGCTAAACTCTACACCTGGTGTTTGACAGAATGATCAGGTTAAAGAAATATCAGAAATGAGATTAGACCCGATCTGCGGCTCCCGTTAAACACATAACTGTCCACCCGGGTGTGGTTTATACGGCAGACACGCAGAAATACAAACACAAACACAGAGACATTTATACACACAAACACAGGCATCTGCGTGGAGAAACACGGGGGGAGTGAATAATGAACAGGTGTCATAACGCTACTTTAAATAAATGCTACTTTAATGAAAAACAGGAAAGAATGAGAGAAGAGTGAGGGAGAGGAAGGAAAAAAAGAGGAAAGAAAAGGAGAGAGAGAGAGAGAGAGGGTGAGGAGGAGGAGAGCAGGAACAGGAAATAAAAGCAAAGATAAACAAGAAGAGGGAGACTAAATAATCAGATAAGTTGGATAAGTTAAAGAAGGGAAATAAAACAGGTGAAAAAGTGGAGGAAAAAAGAGAATGAGCAGAATAGGAAGAAAAAAAAAACAGAAACAATAAAAAGTGTCAGAAACAGGAAAGAGAAAAAAATTTAAGAAAAAATAATAAATTGATTGATAAATTTGAAAAAAAAAATTGAAAAGAAAGGAAAAAAAGAGCGGAGGATAAAAAAGGAAAAAAAGAGAGTGAAGGTAAATGAATGCAAGATCTGAAAAAAGGGAAATAAAATACTAGATAAAAAGCAATAAATCAAATAGAAGATAAACAATAAAACACCAGAAAAAATGAGAAATGAGTTGAACGGGAGGAAAGAGAAAACAGGAGAGAAGAAAGAAGCGATAATTGTTTAAAAAAGGTCAGATGAAAGGATGAGGCGCATCAGATCAGAAAACTCGAGAAGAAAAGAAAGAAAAAGAAAAAACAGGAACGATAAACCTGAGGAAACAAAAAGCATCATTACAAGATGGAAAAGGGACAAATGAACAAAAACAGTATGGGGACAGAAGACAAAATAAAAAATGAATGGAAGAGGTGAGAAAAAGTAAAGGAATTAACAGATACAAGGAAAAGAAAGAAGAAGAAAAAAGGATGAACTTTGGATTAAACAGTGAAGATAAAAGGGGATACAAGAGAAACGAGGAGTGAGAAATGAAGGAGAAAAAAACGTGAGATAAAATAAAGGAGGCTGAGATGGAGTGATGGAGAGAAAGAAAAGAAATGATGAGAGAAGAAAAAGGATTAAAAAGAGGAATAGAAAGAAAAAAAGAGAGACGAGAAGAGGAAAGTGAATAAAGATGCTTATGAGCACAGAGCGAGGCGGATGGAGAGAATTAATGATGAGTGAAAGAAACAAGAGAATAAAGGAAGAGAGAATGAGGAGATCAGAGAGAACGGAGAAGAGAAAAGCAGAACAGATTCTAGAAAAGGAGAGAGAGAGAGAAGAAACAAGACGTTATGACATTACTCGTTTTTAATAAAGGTTTTAAATGCTTCTCCGTGTGTGTGTGTGTGTGTGTGTGTGTGTGCATGATGAGAACATTTTATCTGCACTTTATTTCTTCTCTCCTGAGCTTGCTCTCTCTCTCTAACCCAAACCCACACACACACATGCACACACACACACACAGAGTGGAAGCGGGTCTCAATAATAAGAGCGAAAACTGCTTGTACATTATAGGAGAAATAATTAAGATAGTGTGTGTGTGTGTGTATGTGTGTGAGAGAGAGAGAGAAAAAGTGAAAGTGTGTGTAGAAACATTTAGTCTCTGTGCAAGTTATAGTGTGTGTAAAGCTGTGTGTGTAAATGTATGTCTGTGTGTGACAGAGAGAGATGCAGATAGACGATGAGTGAGACTGTGTGAGACTGTGTGAGAGTGTGTGAGACTGTGTGAGAGTGTGTGAGAGTGTGTGAGAGTGTGTGTGGAGTAGAGCTGAAGATCTTTGCCCGAACCCGACAGGACCTGACGGGTTTGGTCGGGTTCGGGCTTAATTAATATAATTTTACACGGGCTCGGGCCGGGCTCGGGCTTGCGCGGTCATGTGATGCGTTTTGATTAGCGCGAGAGAAATGCGAAAATGGATGCTGAG
>JAQMYK010000038.1:5363490-5375990 GCA_030014345.1 Clarias buthupogon
GCAAATAAAGCAACAATTTCTTTACCCGCCCCAACCCGCGGGCTACCCGCGGGGCCCGCGGGTTAAAAGACGACCCGCGCATCACTAATGTGCACGTATTGTTTTGTTATGTCCTTAACAAGTGTTTATTATCATTATTATTATTATTCCCATTTAAAAACTAAGTTCTATTAACAACAGAATTTGACCCAGTTTTATTGGTAAGTCAAGAAGTATTTTGTTGAACTTGAGGAACATGAGATGTTAAAATATGTTTGAGAGGAAGTGAGGACTTTGTGGCAACAAAGCACCGGAACAGATTCATGCAAGCATAATATTATTGTACTTATTATTATTATTATTATTATTATACACGTATCAATTTCTGTTAAATATTATAAACATGTCCAGCCTTAAGATGTCCAAATGCCTGCCAAATGCCTAAATGTAAATGTCCAGGACGGCAAGTTTAAAAGCGTCTCGCGAGTAGCCCGGGCGTGCTTATTTACACATCAGTCACTAGCCGATCACGGTGTCCTGTAGCGGTGCGTAAACAGCAGTCGTGTGACGTGTCTCCGCCTTCGCCCTCGCCGGCTTGTAGATCGTGCAGTTTTGGAGAAAGATATTAAATATTCTGTGCTTTTATTATGAACATAGATTAGATTCTTTTACATTAAAGGAAAGTTACTGAAATGTTGAATATTGATCATACTTAATATATAATTCTCTTTAATTTCTACACTTTTTAATATTACCGAATCAAAAGAAAATTAGGGAACTGAGTATGTAATGTGTGAGAAAATGTGTATGAATCAAAATGATCAGATTGATTTTTGTTAAAATGTTCCATTTTAATTACCAAATGGTTAAACAATCTAAAATTGTTTACGTCCTTAAAAACTCCACCAGAATTTCCAAAACTGTTTCCGTTTCAAATCACTCGAACATTTTCTGCAGTGTCGCTCGGGCTCAGGTTACACGCAATTTAAACTAGACGTCCAGGTTTAAACTGAAAACCTAAACAGACTCAGATGTTTGGACGTAAACCCCATGTGCCAGACTGAAATAAAGCTCCTGCTGTATGGAGTTTTGGCGAAGCGTCCCGTATCACAGCGATCCACCTCGGAATGAACGTTATTTTCTTTTTCTTTTTTTGAAGAAAGCTCACTTTTCCCTAAAGCAAACATTCCCAGCTAGGCTTAATCGATACCATGAAGCCACAATACCTCGAAGGCTTTAACCTTGCGTGTTCATGTTTCAGCGTTAAGTGCAGCGAGATAGTGCGAGGCTCGTTTTCCCGCCGAATATATCACCTGGCTGGAAAAGAAACACGGCCCGGAGAAGGTCAAACGTGTTTTGAATAAATGTTGGCTATTATCCGCTAGCGCACGTGCGCCAGGGTAAAAGCACCCCGAGCTGCTTTAGGCCGTGGAAAAAAAAACAAAAAACATTTTAATTCGAGCCATTGTACCGAGTTGAATTACTGATTTCGCATGGCCTGTGAGCAAACAAAAGCCAGAGTGTTTGGGAGAGAAGAGGGAAATAAATATATCGATTTATCATCCGAAAGCACTGGCAAATCTGTACGAGAAGAGTTTCTCTCAGAGTGGAGGAACAAAGCCGGACGACAAGCCAGAGAGAGGAGAAGACAAGAGAAGAGTGGACATTTCAGTCTCCTTGTTTAAAAAGACACGAGAGAGGACAATGAGACGCGGTTGTGTTTGATAATGTTAGAGGACGCAGAGAGAAACGGATAAGGAGTTGTTTTAGGTGATTTGCACGTCAGGGAGATGTGTTTACATCGGCGCAGTGACGCTCGCAGAGGGTTTTATTGTGGAAGAACAAATCGCGGCGGCTAAACGCTAAAGAGGAGCGTCGGAGTCAGGAGGAGCGCAGCGAGAGCCTTACTGATGGAGAGGACGTTCATCGCTCTGTGTTCAGTGTCGAGTCAGGAAACATCTCCAACGTTCTCAGGAGGGTTTGGGAGCCTGCGTGGAGTTTACACTTCTGAGACGGTGAGCTGATACGGAGTGTGTGTTTTACCTTCATTCCGCTGCCATCATGATTGAACAGTTTATAAAAGTAGAAAGATTATACGTTTCGTAATGTTCTCTGTGATAAAGTGTATACAATTATATCACTTTATTTATTTATTTATTTATTTGACGTGAACTGGATGCAGCTGATGATAAAACAGTTTTCTGACACGCCGCTGTACCGTATGAAATAATGTCATTTTAAAATGCAGTCAAAATCATAATAGCAATAAAAAATATATATTTTTTAAGCTAAAAATAACATCAGAATGACAAAGTCACAATAGCACAAATATAACGAATTATAAGAAATTAAGAATTGTAAAAAGCTAAATAATTCTGAGAAAAAGTCAGAAGTGCAAGGAAGAAAAAAGATTAAATTGCGAGAAACAAAAGTAATAGTGAGAAATGAAGTCAGAAGTAGTATTAATAGTCAGAATTACAGGAAATAAAATTATGATGTTTAATTAAAAAATTTAGTTTAAATTATTAGGAAATAGAATTGAGAGAAATGGAGTCAGACTTTTGAGAAGAAAAACAAATGAAAGTCAGATTTGTAAAAAAAAAATAAAAAATGAAGGTGAAAGGTGTTAAGTGGTTAATCTCCCCCAGAGGAACGTGTGAGTGACGGAAAGTCAAAGCACTCGACCGATTTACACACGTTGCGCCTGCAGTGCGTCATGTGACCACCTCGGGACAATCCTGACGCTGATGTGATGACCAGTGGTGTGTAGAGAACACCGTTAGACAATCACCATCACCATCAGGCCATGATGGAAGCGTGACACGTCCCACCACATTTAAATACAGGAAAAAACATTCTGACCATATTCTCACAATTGTACCGTTAATTATCATAATTTTTTGTTTTTTTTCTGCTATTATTATTATTATTATAATTTTGTGGTTTGACTATATCTCCTGATTTTGAGTTATTTATTAAAATCTGGAATTTTTCTACATAACTTTGATGTTATATTATTAATTCCCATGTGTTGTATGATGTTGTTGTACGCTAGACGTAGTAACGTCTGTACTGAAGAAGATACTGAAGGCTGAAGTGCGTACATGATTAGCGTGTGTGTGTGTGTAGATAGATAGATACTTTATTGATCCAGTGTGTGTGTGTGTGTGTGTGTGTGTTAGTGAGAGCACTTTTAATTCCCCACATGTTGTTTCACTCTTCTTTTTATTGTTTTGTTGTAAATCGCGGGGAAAAAAAAAAAAAAAAGCTTTAAGGCTGAAACACTCATGCTTGTTTCATATAGTTTGCATGCTCACAGAGTGAAGTCACACTCTCTCGCTCACACACACACACACACACACACACACACACACACACACACACACACACATGTTCTGTAATGTGAAGCGGTCTGGTTAATGGTGCTCCGCTTTGTGCTCGAGGAGCCATTTCAACTGAAGTGTGTGTGTGTGTGTGTGTGTGTGTGTGTGTGTGTAATAGCTGTGGGTTGGCATTAAGTTTTGGCACTGTCATCACAAATTTAATACACAGTACCAAAAATTTAGGCCAATAAGGCGGGGAGAGGTAGACACTGTGTGTGTGTGTTTGCATGTGTAACACAATACCACAACACAAAGAACTCAATATATGTGTATAGAACTTTAAAACTGTTTTGGTCTCCTGAAGCAAACGCTGTGTGGAATCTTCTGGAAATCTGCTCAGTGTGAAAGAGCACGCTAATGTTCAGTACGCTATTAATGAGTACGCTAACAGTCGGAATGCTAATAACCAGTACGCTAATAATTGGTACGCTAATAGTCAGATGTGTGTGTGTGTGTGTGTGTGTGTGTGTGATGAACCACAGGAAGATGATTCCTGACTCACGCTGGTTTGACATACGATTCTTCTAGTTTGTGATGCTACCAAAGCGCTACACCGTAACAGTATAAAGCGTAACTCCATTACAATTTTTAGCGGTTTATTTTATTTTATTTATTTTAATTAGGGGGCTTTGTCCTTTGATTTTCTTCTTAATTTAGGTTTGTCCCATTTCTGTTACATAAAAAAAGTTTGCTTTATTGCAACTTTTCTTCACAGTTTTTACTTTTTTCTTAGAATTCGCACCTTTTTCCTCACTTTACTTTTCACACTGGTTTCCTTACAGTTACGATTTATTTTTTTAGCTATTCTGTGTTAATTTTACCTCTGCAGTCATGACTTTATTGTTCTTAATTCTGACTTTCTTCCTTACAATTATGACTTGATTTTTCCCTCATTTTAATTAATATTTTTGGAATTCTGAGTCTAATTTTTATTTATTTTTGGCTTGATTTATATATTTATTTATTTCTCATTTAATATTTGTTTTTACAATTATTATTTTTTTCTTGAAAATCTTACTATATTGTTCTTGATTCTGTCTTTTTTATTTATTTTATTTTGGGGGGAATTCTGGCTTTGTTTATTTTATTTATTTTTCATTCATTTATTTATGCAATTCTTAAAATTTTCTTGAAATTCATACTTTATTTTTCACATTTTCTATTTTTTATCAATTGCAGTTTTATTTCTTGCAATTCTAAGCTTTGTTCTTTTGTTATGGAAAGATAATCCACACACTCGCCATTATTACTCGCAAACCGATAATTTGATTTGAACGAAACACACCAAGCTTTAATTTACTCACAAACATCTCCGTTTTTTGATGCATGTCAGGAGATTGTCATAATGCGATTTGTGGCAATATTTCAAAATATTAGCACAGTTAATTTTTTCCCCTCTGTAAGTAAATAAATAAATAAATATTATTATTATTATTATTATTATTATCTAAAGGTATAAAGAGATTTACAGAATTCCTGTGACCAGACAGAGACTTCAGACTTAATTTAGGTCACGTCTCTGGCATTCGTGTCCGAGCACTTAAACTCGTCTTCTTCTCCTCCTTCATGGTTTAAGGAAGAAAAGCCGGAATTAAAGCGTCTCGGTAGATACAGGAGATGTTACTTTGACTTTCACTGTTTACTCACACAGTGTCTTCTAACAGGAAGTGATTGTGTGTTGTGGTTTAGGTGTGTATTATGTATTATTACACACACACACACACACACACACACACACACACACACACTTGACTTTGATCTGCAAGTGGATCCTCGGGGCTGTAGATTAGAGTGTTTTATTGTTACAGATGTGGATGTCTGGGTCATTTTGTGAAACACACTCCAGATATAGCATCGCACGTGCACACACACACACACACACACACACACACACACGGCTCTTGATATAACCCTTTTTTTTTTCCTAAGTCATCTTTTCCATGTTCCCAAAAATCCCCAGTTAGTGACATCACATGCTTTAATCTCCTATCACTCGGCTACGCATTAGCTACGGAATGTTGCGATGTACTCGGACTCCTCTACTATCCGACTCAAACTCCTGCCGAAGCATCTCAAACTTTCACGCTGTAACTTATTAAAGATATCTCTCTTTTAATCACCTGCTTGTTTTGGGTTCCTCTTCATGAACATCTTTTTTATTAACGTTTAAATCTGGATGGTGCGAATGAACATTTTGCTAAAAAAATACGAATAGTCCAGAATTTCAAATGTTTAGGCACACTAGAGTGTAGGTGTGTAGAGTATAAATAAAGCGCTCTCACCTCCTTATATTGCACACAATGCTGGTTAGCACTGTGTTGGCTGGGAATCATCGCTCCGTCCTCAAACATGGTGTCAGTGTCATCACATGACCGTGAGCATGACTTCACACTCTTCACACTCAAAGAAGTTCATAGCGGTTCTTAGGAGATCTCGTGGTAAGTCATGACTAATCGCGAGAAATCATGGCAGGTTAGGAATTTTTGTAGCAGGAGCAGCATTTGCTCTGAATTCTTTCTGACGGTGATGGATTCTCACGCAGCGAGGTGTACTGATCTCTGACCAACTTCCTGACAGAGTTTCTTCAATTTACATTGATCTTGAGTTCAAGATCAAATTCGAGAATGTTGGAAAGCCAACAGAGTCTCACTGAACATTTAGATTTTAATAGATAGATAGATAGATCTTATATTAAATTACAAGATCATAAATGAAATGAAAAAGTGAGCTAATATTTCTTAATATTTTAGAGTCTTGTATTCGTCTGATCACATTCTAATAAAGACACATTGTTTATTAAATGAATCTATATTTAGGATTTGTTTTACTGGATTTTTTGCACTTGGAATTTATTAAAAATGGAATGCAGCTAGTCCTCGACATATGAATGAGTTCTGTTCTTGGAGCACGTTTGTAAGTCGGATTTGTTCGTAAGTCGGATTTGTTCGTAAGTCGGATTTGTTCTTAAGTTGGACAAAGTGAGTCTTGTACGCCTTTATCACAAATTTACAATGTAAAGCATACCAATGCACTTGACTAAATCTCTGCCCCCTTTCCCCACAATGCCAAGGGGGTTTTAATTCATTATTTTGTTTATTTGTTTGTTTGTTCTATTTTATTAATTTTAATAGTGGTCACACTAGCAAATAGGAAGGATTGGATCAGGAAAAGAAAAAAATGCATAGCTTTTTATATGCAATAATGTCATTGTGTCATGTAAATAAAATTGTCCATGCACAGTAAAAAAAAAAAAAAAAAAAAACTTTTTTAAATAAATTACTTAAAGGGAAAGTAAGCAGCTGTACATGCAGTCAAAAACACCATCAACCTTTATGTGAACAAAAGTCCTATTTCTTTCTTTCTCTATGTATGTATGTATGTTTATTTATTTATTTATTTGGTAAAGTATTTGTTGTAATTTTGTCCATTTACTTATGTTTATTTATTTAGTTTTATTTGTTTGTTTATTTATGCCTAAATATTTTTTTTCTGATTGTTATATAAATATATCTGAATATTTGTGAATGTATTTATTTTAGTTGTGTATTATTAATAATAATAATAATGTTTTATTTCTTTATTTATTTATTTATTTGTTTATGTCTAAGTGTCTGTGTATGCATTTATTTTGTTTGTATATTTAATTATTCATTTATTTATTCGTTCGATCTTTTTAATTGTTAATCAATAATTATATTTTAAGTAATTAGTATTTTCTAATTTGTGTGTGTGTGTGTGTGCGCGTGTGGTACAAATTATAGTACCCACTCGGATGTTAAAGTGACCTTGTATCTATAGCACTTAAGATTTCAGGTCCTCTGAGTGTGTGTGTGTGTGTGTGTGTGTGTGTGTGTGTGTGTGTGCGCGCGTGTGTTTGCGTGTCTTCACGCATCCTATCAGTAGCTAAAGTGGCCCTTAACAAGTGTGCTTCACTTTACTGTACACTCAGTAATAAGTACACTACAGTGATAAGAGTCAAGCACACTGACTTTAGATCAGTTCTAATATGTGCTCTGTGTGTGTGTGTGTGTGTGTGTGTGTGTGTGCGTCTGGTTTGTGTCTGAGTTCTTATTAGTGCTCGGGTCTGGTGTGTGTCAGACTTTAGTAACAACACACAGAAACCCACAAGTGCTTTAGGAAACCATTCTGGGCACGGACACACACACACACACACACACACACTCGATTCTCTCTCTCTCTCTGTAGCGCTCTTCATATCTCAATTTTACAGTTTATTGCTGTCACTGAATTTATCACTTCTTCAAACACACACACACACACACACACACTCTTAATAGCTTATCGACACCCATCTCAGTGTGAAACCTCAGCTGATAGGAAGAAGAACAGGACTCAGGGATAAATACATCTTTTTTGGGCTATTTGTGATAAATGTGGTGTTTTCTCGCCTCATCAGAGCATGTGTGTGTGTGTGTGCGCATGTGTGTGTGCGCATGTGTGTGTGCGCGTGTGTGTGTGTGTGTGTGTGTGTGCAGGAGGAAATCAGCCTGAAACGGAGTGTGCTGATGAGCAATTAGAGAACGGAAGGAGGGAAAAAAAGAAAAGAAAGTTTAAAGCGCTGCAATCATGCACCATTACCATAATCAACTTCAGAGTGATGAGAGCTCTCCATCAGCTCGAACCTGCAGCTCACACACAGCCCGTCCTCACCATCAGCACTTTGTGTGTGTGTATGTGTGTGTGTGTTAATGGGTGGGTGCGTTTGTGAGAGAGTGACAGATGGAGCAGGTCACTGCCTTCAGTAATGACTGTTATTAAAATCAAGATTCTTTATTTAAACACTGTTTTGGTCGACCAGAGTGTCTGTACTGCCTCCTGCATCCTGAGTGACGGCTACCCAGAGACGCCCCGCCTCCTTTACACTAAGTGACGGGTACAGACATACACAGGCCACGCCTCCTTCACTCTGAGCGACAGGTAGAGAGAAGCGCCACACCCACTTTACTCTGATATACAAGCAGAGGCCACACCTCTTTCACTCAGTGTAACACAGGCCACACCTCCTTCACTCTGTGTGACACAAAGGCTATGCCTATTTTTACCCTGTGTGACACAATGGCCACACCTCTTTCACTCATTGTGACACAGAGGCCACCCCTCTTTCACTCTGGGTGACACAGGCCACGCCTCCTTCACTCTAACACATACAAGTAGAGGCCACACCTCCTTCACTCTGTGTGATACAAAGGCCACGCCTCCTTCACTCTTTGTAATGCAGAGGCCACGCCTCCTTCACTCTGTGTGACAAATACAAGTAGAGGCTTACCATGTGTGACAGATGCAGGCAGAGGCCATGGCTCCTTCACGCTGTGTGACAGAGGCCACGCCTCCTTCACGTGTCTGACAGAGGCCACGCCCCCCTCTCTTCCTTGTGTAAATCCTCTAAGCAGCTTGTGTCTCATTTATTACTAATATTATCTCACAACTTCATTTCTCCCTCAGTCTGAGGTGTCTCACTGGTCTCCTCACGTCACGTCTGGAGGTGGAATAACCTGGGGTCAGAGAGCGGCTCACGTGTCTCAGGAGCCGAGCCGTATCAGAGCGCTGATCCTGGGATCTGAGCCCTCAGCCTTCTGATCTGCAGCCGTCAGAACCTTAACCGCCGATAATCTGAGCCGAGCCGCGGGTCTCGGGTGACGCCAGCGCTAAGTGTTCCGGACCGGACCGTTTTAAGTGCGGCGGGGTTCCGCATGACGCCGGGCCGTGAAGGACGTACTAATTGCCTCGACACGTTGTCATGGGAACAGGGGCGCTCCCCGCGGTTCCCCTCGTCTCTGAACAGAAGCGCCCGTGGTCCTGTTTAACCCGAACCGGCAGAGAGAGACACCGAGGCATCACCTCCCCCTCGAGGAACAGGACCGTCCTCATGATCACACACATACACACACGTACGCGGACGTCACACACACACCTTCAGACGTCCTTTGGTGAGGTCCGAGTGCAGCAGACCTCCATCAGCCTCATCCCGATTCCACAGAAACGTATGCAGTCGCTATAATGATGCTTAAGATGCTGTTAATGGTGCGCTGTCCTACAGCTATATGTGTCCTTACTGCATAGATAACGTGTGTATGTGTGTGTGTGTGTATGTGTGTGTGTGTGTGTGTGTGTGTGACTGTAGAAGATGAGTGTGATATGGCACTTTTGTTTCAGACTAGTGGCCTGCGTGCTTGTAGAAATTTGCCTTTGTGCAAGAACACACACACACACAAACACACACACACACAGAGGAAGATAGAAAGAGAGAAAGAACGAGAGACGTCCAGAGTAAACATTCCTTTTATATTTCCCTGCTCGCTCTTCACCTCTTCTCTCTTTTCCTGTTTCTCAATCTATTTTTATCCCCAGCTCCTGTCTTGTGTCAACGTTGTCTTGCTTCTCTGCCCCCTGCTGCCCCATCACTCTCTCTCACACACACACACACACACACACACACACATGATGGAGAGAGTCGTGTTGCAGGGGGGGGATCAGATTATTTCCTGTTCCTCTCTTTGTATCCGACATCTTGCCAATTAGGCGCCGTAGCTGACAGCGCACTTTAGCCCGTTCCCGGCGTTCCCGGGCGACGGCGGCGAGAAACGCAGCTCCTATTGATTTATCGGGATTTCTCTCTGCGATCTGGAAACTCTTTCCTGCCATCTGGAAGCCGTTGGGCTGCAGGTTCGCAGCAGGAGCAGCTCTGTGACACAGCTGATTAACGCTAACTCATCACTGAGCGCTAACACACATCACACATCTGTCTGCATGAGCGCGTGTGTGTCTGTCTAAACATACATGTGCCTGCAGTGTGGTCGTTATTTGGACAGCAAGAGGAGGATGGATGAGCGCAAACTTTTATTTATTTATTATTTTTCTCCCCCAAGTAGTTTTCTTACCCAAAAAGTTTTACTTTTTGATGGAAATTCTTTCTTTTTCCCCGTCGTTTAGCAAGAACAGTTCCACAAAGAGCCGTTTAGGGAATACACAACACAGAAAGGATTATTATTATCGGTGAATGTTAAGTTTGCTCAATTCTTTTTCTTTTTTTTTTTTTACGTACTCAATTTAAAAAAATCGATTTTGAGACAAAAAATAAAAAAATCCTATTAATTTTTCCTCTTTAACGAATTAGCAAGGTATTATATAGCAAGTCTAAGTAATGTTAATTTTTCAATTCTCTGCAATAAGCTCCGCCCCCTTCTGTTGCGGTGAAGCCAGATAAACTAAAAGCTCCGCCCCCTTCTATTAACTGTGAAATCAGATCAGTTACACACCGCACCTCATTCCATCACCCAGATCAGTTCCAAGCCCCGCCCCTTCTATAACCAGTGCAACGAGATCAGTTCCAAGCCCCGCCCCTTCTATAACCAGTGCAACGAGATCAGTTCCAAGCCCCGCCCCTTCTATCACTAGTGCAACCAGATCAGTTCCAAGCCCCGCCCCTTCTATCACTAGTGCAACCAGATCAGTTCCAAGCCCCGCCCCTTCTATAACCAGTGGCAACAAGATCAGCTACAAACCCCGCCCCTTTATGATCAATGCCACCAGCTCAGTTGCAAGCCCCGCCCCTTCTATCCTCAATGCAACCTGATCAGTTACATGCCCCGCCCCCTTTATTACCGATGCAGCCAGATCAACTGCAGTTTAGATTCAAAGGTGCTTTATTGGCATGACGAATATTTCTGTTTGTGTTAATAATCCTTAGAAAGAAATCAGAAGAAAAATAACAGCTATAGATATATAAATAGTAGATATTTATATATATATTTTTTTAAAGGAAAAACGTAGTGGTTAAAGTATAAATGTAAAAAATGTAAAATGGTCCAGACATTTAGCCGTGCAGTCAAAGATAAAATGTAAACAATTTAAAAACTAATGCTTCCGCAAAAAAATAAAAAGCATTCTTTCTTGTTGTCGAAAGAGATCATGAATTTGAGTTGTGACGAAGTGCTTAATTTATTTACAAAAATGTAATTGATCATCCTATCAGGTGAAATGAGACGAGACTGTGATGCTGATTTCGATGTTATATCGTGACATCGACATGCTGTAACCTAAATCTATATGATCTAAACTTATCCATGTAGAACAGCGGAAAATATCCTCTCACACGAGAAAGAGAGTGAGTTCTGGTTAATTTTATTTTTTCATATTTTATTGTGTGTACTTTTTTTATCCAGCTGAGTCCAATTGAGATGAATAATCTGTTCTGTAAGCGAGAGTGAGAGCGAGACCGAGAGCTGGCTCAGCCGTCTCCTCTCAGGTTCAGTCTGTGCCACGGAGCTGGAGTTCAGACGATCGCTGCGGCATTATTCCTCACGCTGTTATTCCTGGCTCTGTGCACTCCGCTTTGGCCTCCTATGAGCGCACACACACACACACACACACACGGAGTATTACACAGGGGTCAGACTCGACACACCAGTCCGAGGCGTTTGGATCTCACTGCTGTTTGGACTGGAGGCGTTCTCTCTCTCTCTCTCTCTCCCTCTCTCGGTTCCACGCTGGCTGCTTTGTTTATTAGAAAATGTGCTCATTTCCCGTCTCCCTGATGTACACTTCAGGTCAAAATGACACATTTTCTTTTTTCAAAACAAAAATAAACATAATTCTTCCAAGATGAAACTCGGAGGCGGCGGTTTTTCTTCTCCGCTCTGAGCCGAGGCGAGTTTTAACCTTCTACGTCGTGTCTAGTTCTGGTTTCAGTCCCTGGTGCTTCTCCTACATCTCGGATTCCTCACCACGGATTCGTCACCGTCACTCGGGAGCTCCACGTCCATCACTCTGTTTTTACTACAACTGCTCAAGTTGCCGTGTGAACGTGGGAACAGATCCTGCTAGCCAGCGCGCTAACGCGATCGAAGCTGACACGGATTTAAGTCATAATTATGAAAGTCCATAATGTCTGCTCTTAACACCAGAGAGCTAGCTAACATGATCAAACCTGACAGAAGTCCTAATTTATAATCCGCACGTCTGTGATTCTCCCTGACGAGATTTGTGAAATATAGTCTTTGATGACGAGACATGGATTCATCAGTACGGGCCTGAGAGGAAACTGCAGAGGTATGGAACGGAAACATCCGAATTCTGACCAAAAAAAAATAAATTAATTGAAAAGTTCAACCTTCAGCT
>JAQMYK010000038.1:5382770-5397083 GCA_030014345.1 Clarias buthupogon
TTAGCTTTTAAAGTAAACTTCAAAATTACAATAAAATAATTGAAAGAAAAAAATGGAGTACATATTTTTAATATTTTTAAACAACAAACATTTCAGTTCATTTGAAAACAACAAAACCGCAATAGCATTATTTAATAAATGCTATATATACTGTATATTGTAATAAAAGACACAAATGTTCTTTTAAAGTAAACTTTACATATAGTATATAATACAATTATTTTAAAATGATTGGAATATTTTTAATAGACTGAAGTGACTCCGACACGCCGGCTCCCTGAAGCTCTTTCTAAAACTACACCCCAGAAAGCAGTGAGGCTGAAAGTACCGAGATTTAGCGTTATTTTTTATTTTATTATTATTTATACATAAACCTTTACGGAGTTATTTTTCTACAGTACATTTACTGTATATACATTACAGTACATTTTTGCATCAGTGTAAATTGTAACCAAAGCGTGCATAAATATATGTGTGTGTGTGTGCTGATTAGATAATGTGAAAATGCGATGTGCTGAAGATGCTTACATGAATATATTTTATTATTAATGACTATTTTTAATCAGAAACTGCCTACAGTATGGAGCTGAGGTGTACAGAAATGAAGCGTACACAGGGACCAGGCTGATCGAGTGTGTTTAAAATGGTTCTGTATTCATTGATTCTGCCACTTCCAGTATTTCTCCTGTTCTTTGTTCCTGTTTATCACTTATAGTATTGATTAGATGCCTAATAAATTATTATCCGTCATTTTCAATTAAACCGCTTGGATTACTCAGGACTTCAGCCCTGGTGTCACGGTTGCACCAAATACAGTAAGCACTCACCTCATCATGACGCTTATGTCAAAAGATTTATTTTTTTATTTTTTATTTTTAACGAGCACTATCGTGAAGCGTGGTCGAGTATCCGTCCTGAACAGCGTTGTAATCCAGTATGTTCTTGTATCCAAGTCTCGCTCATGACGTAGTCCTGCTCGTTGTTCACGTGGATTTTAAAACTTGCGTCAGTTTCCAGCAAATCCGTGACGACCAGCTCGCCTTCGATTAGAACTAATCGAACTAATCAGAGCAGCCAGGCTGTTTACCAGCACCGAGATAAAGGATCACATGGCTCCAGGTTTAGCCTCACTTCCCTGACTCCCTGCTTATTTTATTAGTTTTTGAAGCTCTTCATGGACCCGATGTCTCCACAGTCCGCTCCTAGCTCTCCGAGGTCTTTGTTATAACAGTCTACCCATAGATATCAAGTGTGCATCTTCAGTTACTGTAAAATTGTAAATTGTTCCCATTTAATTTGCTTTTGTAATTAAATTTACTTTTAATTTTACTTTAATCTATTGTCATAAATTTTTATTTGTCGCCACCTGTCTGTTTTTTTCATCTTTTACTATTTTACCATTTGATTTATAATAATAATAATAATAATAGTTCTTATATAGTTTAAATATACCTAGGTTGTTAGACAAGTGCATGTATTTCTGAAAGGGTCTGGAAGTGGAGCTGTACCTTTAGATATGGATTGTTTTTGTTTTGAAAAATTACCAGTAGTGAAAATGCCATTGACGTTCTTAAACAATGATAGGTTTTTTAATGTGCTTGAGGTTCCCAGACTATTTCTGAAGCTGTGTTTTAGTTACATGTTCCTAGACCAGTTCTTGTGCACCTGAAATGTTCTTGAGGTGAAAATATGGATGGATTTAGGATCAAAATGTACCAAAGGTTCCTTGGGCTCCTGTTCTGGTTTTGCAGCTCCATCCATAGTCTTAAATTTGGTCATTGTCCAATAAACTCTTGTAACAAGACGTTTATGATTATATAACTAAATTATTCGATTCTTAAAAGGTTCTAAGGTTGCTAACATTTGACTATGGTTCGGAAGGTCCCGGGTTCAAACCCTGAAAATGTGGATGGATTTCCAGTCTTTAAAAAGTTGTAGAGTTAAAAAATGTACCTAAAGCTTCTGATTTCCTCGATATGTTCTTGGGCTCCAGTTCTGGTGTTGCAGCTCCATCCATAGTTTTGGCCATTGTTTTGTAATCTCTTTTAATAAGAAAACGTTTATGATTATTGAACTACTTTATTGGATTCTTGAAAGGTTCTAACGGTGCTAAAGGTTTTGGGGTGTTGGACAAGTTCATATATCTCTGAAAGGTTGTGGTAGTGGAACATTAGATAGGAGTTTCAGGCACATTTGCAGGTTGTTACAGTATTTGGTTCCTTTGGTGGGAATGTGCTTAACGTTCTAACCTTTTTTTTTTCTTCTTTTTTTTTTTAATATGATGTTTTTCAAATCTGCTTGAAGGTCCCAGATCATTTGGTGGAGTTGTGATTTACAGTTACAGTTTCCTAGACCGGTTATTGGGTTCCTGAA
Organism: Clarias buthupogon; assembly: GCA_030014345.1. Taxonomy (NCBI): domain Eukaryota; kingdom Metazoa; phylum Chordata; class Actinopteri; order Siluriformes; family Clariidae; genus Clarias; species Clarias buthupogon. The sequence continues at coordinate 5,385,144 of JAQMYK010000038.1, forward strand.
ATGTTCTGAAGGGAGAAAGTGGAGAAAGTATCCTTAAACTCCTAGATATATTCTTTGTCTCCTGTTCTGGCGATGCAGCTTCTCTCAGCAGTGTCAGATTTGGCCATTCTTCTGTAACCTCTGCTTGTAGAACAACCTCTCACTGGATTTCCCCAGGAGATTTACATCAACACTCAAACTGGCACCACTGGCCATCTTCCCCCAGTCTGATGCTTGATGTGAATACTAAATGAAGCTCCTGTATCTGGATTGCACCGCTGCTGTAAGACTACACATTTATTTTCTTACAATTCACACCTGATTCTGCTTATCGAGGTATTTTTTTTTTCCCTAAGTGCTTGGTGAGCTGAATTGTGCGCTGATTGCACCATCTGTGTGTAAGTTAGCTTAAAGCCTCGTGGTTCTTCTAAGTGGCCGAGCTACAGCTTACACTCTATTAAATATTAGCTAACGCTGCAGAAAACCGAGTTAGTAGATAACCCCCCCAGGTATGGAGTAAATATTTACACAAGCCATTTTCCAATTTGTTTATTTCCATGAAGTCATTTATAACGGTGGACGTCACGGTAGCCGCCGGGTTTTACGTCCTTCAGATATGGATAAAGACATTAAGCTCCAGCCTGCGTCTCTTCGCTCTTCCACAGACGGCACAAGGAGAACTTTATAAGAAGAAGAACGTGTAGTGACTCCACCCCTCCCCCCCCTCTTTTTTTCCTCCCTTGTCTGTTTGTTTTTTTCCCCCGGAGCTGATGTATACAGCGAAATGACATATGATATTATTTTTGCATTAGCCTAATGTTGCCATCTGCTTAGTTTTATAACTCATAAATACAAACATTAAAAACAGCGGATACATGAAGCGAAATCACGCTCTTAAATAATTCCCTCATTTGTAAACAGACGCAAGGGGAGGGGAAGATTTCCTCGCTTTTTCTCGCATGGATTATTACACTTGACCCAGAGAGAGTTGGGGACAACCTTGTGTGTGTGTGTGTGTGTGTGTGTGTGTGTGTGCGCCTGCATGTGTTTGATCTCTTTATGTATCTTCATATATACTTTTGGCTTGAGGGCATATGGATGGTACAAAAGCTGCAACAATGTAGGGTTAGTGTTAGGGTTTATTACACACACACACACACACACACACACACACAGGTTTTGTTGGTGGAAATGTTCCTAAAGTTTCTAGTTATCCACATGTTATTGAGTTACTAAAAAGTTATTTTGTTTTACAAGTTTTCAAAGTTCCTCCATAGGTTCTTGGGTTCCTGAAACGGTCCTGGGGTTCAAATTATGCCTAGTTGCGAGACATCTTCAAAGGTTCCGGACATGGACTGTAGATATGTTTAGTCAAGTTTGTGGTTCTTTGGGTGTGTTTGAATGTCCTGGACAAGTGGTGGAAATTTTGAACGTTTTAAGTGATGGCTTCCTGAAATGTTTTAAGAGGTGAACATGTGGCTGTAGTTTCTGGGTTCCTGGACAAATTTGTGGGATTGAAAGAATGTTCTTGTGGTTGAAATTTGTCTAAAGATTCTGGGCTTCTGAATATTTTTATATCTGTGTATTTCTGAAAGGTTCTGAGAGTGGAACTGTACTTATTGTAATAGGTTTTTATCGTTCTTAAAGTCTCTACTAGTGGAAAATTTTTAGGTTCTTGAAAGGTGATATATATATTTTTTAAATGTGACGAAATGTTCCAGACAATTGTTGGTTTTAATCATGGATTCCCAGGCAAGTTCAGAATTAGAATCGGGTTTTATTCCCCAAGTATGTTGACATGCACAAGGAATTTGGTTCCGGCTGTTTGTAGCTCTCAGAGTGCAGACTAACATAAAAAAAAAACATTGTACAAAAACACTATACACAGTAATTACACAACATTCTCAAATGTTTAAACTTCTCAGTTGCCTGAAATATTCTGAAAGTGCACATAGTTTCTGGGTTCCTTAACACGTTCTTGGTGTTCTGGTGTTTAAAATGTATCTAAAGGTTCTTAGTTTTCTTGATATGTTCTTGGATTGGCAGAAATTTCAGGTTCCTGGTGAACGAAATGTAGCTGAATGTCCCAGACAAGTTCTGAAACGGTTTTGTTGGTGGAAATGTTTTTAGGTTCATCAATAAACGTTAATCTGTACATTACGGCTGCGTTCGGAGGTCCGAGGCTTCTCCTCTGCTCCCGCTTCAGTGTCCGTCTTGTCAGTCTGATAGAGTGTACAGTAGTGCGTGTGTGTAATTGAAACGCTGTCTTGTCTTGATGTTAGGTAGGATGCCAGAGTGCGAGTCTGCAAGAATCAGGGAGAGAAAAGGAGAGTAAGCCGAGAAGTTTGTCACGTTAGAAAGCTGGTTGCGTCTCTCTCAGCACTGGACAGCTGGAGACTGCACACACCACGGAGCTCGTTTTTCGGCGAGAATCTCCCCGCTTTTGTTCTCTCGTTTCCTGCTAGCGCTCGTCTTTCCTCTCGTCATCCAGGCTTATTAAATTCTCTCCTAATAAGGAGTCAAGGTGACCTGTTGAAGTTTCGAGTTCTTCATCGAGGTAAACTCGTTAGGGTCACATGACCAGCGGTGGAGCCTGGAGGTCTGTGAATTGGTGTAAAACTACATGGGGGCATATCTAATTTTACCCCATTGCTCAGAAATGGTTTATTCCAGACGCCAACCTCAAACGAGGTTAACACGGGTTAACTCGGTGTGTTTGGCGCTATATAAAGTGTGTGCATTAAATTTGTTATTATTATTATTACATGATATAACTTACGCTGAGACGGACACAATGGCGTTATTGTGTCATAGGAGACGAGATGAGAGAACGCCGGAGCTGGAAAGGTGTTTTATCAATAGATGCTTTGTTAAACGTACCATCCTTCCTGCACTCGGTGAACACACACACAGCCTGGGAGAGAGAGAGAGAAGCAGAGACAAAACCGGATAACAAGCTTCAGACGTTAAATCAAGCTGTGTGATTACTTTCATTATCAGACAGCGCTACCGGTTTCCACCTGAGAGAAAACACACAGTCGCGGTCACATCCAAATGTCCGAAAGTCCACTGATCTTTCCTCACCCCGACTCCATCCCTCTCTCCATCCATATTACCCTGTACAGTGTGTGTCGTTCACAGAACACCACAGGGACGAGAAAACAGAGCGCACAAGCTGAGATAATTGCCGGCTTCATTTAGAACAAAGCTCCCTAGGTAGCCTGCGTTTTTTTAGGCAGCCTTTGTCAGAGAAACACTTATTTCTTTTTCACAGAGCTAGACATGTCCGCAAATTGTGTCCGAGAGCATGAATTAAAAGACGTAATTGTCTTTGTGGAACTAGGACATCTGTGAATCATTTGCTCTTATCCTCATATTTGTGCTGTTTTCAACTTGTTTTGTGTAGACATGTGTGATTAAATGTTTTTGGGAAATCGATTCGCACAATTCGGGTAAAACTAATATACAAGAAGAGACATTAGAACAATTTCAAACAATTTTCAATAATATTTTAAAGAAGATCCAAACCGCCTTCATTTTGTGCAAAAAAAAAAAAAAGGATTTTGTGTTCAGATGTTTTTCGCATTTTGTGAGAGCGAAAATGAGAATGCGAGAGCACCGCGAGATTATTGCCAGCGAGAACACTGCAGTGTGTGCAAAACATTTTCTCAAAGTGGAAGCAGTTGGGGTTTTCTACAAAAGCTTTTATAGCGATTATGTTATCAATGAATTTGTCCAGTTCAAACCAAACAATGTTATTCGACACAAATTTCATAAAATTAGGCTTTTTTTTTCTTTTTTTTTTTATGAAAGCTTTTTGCGCTTAGAGGAAACTCACTCACATCTGCTGTATATAAGCACTTAAAGCTGTGCCGTCGTTGTTTAAAATCACTTTTGGTTCCTTTGTTACTTTTTAAATTGAATGCTTGATTCATGAAGACCTGATTAACCATCAGATGAATATAACAAAATGTGTTTAAATGAGTACTTTCTGTATGTCTCAGTAATAATCAAGGATATTTAAACAACACTGTTTAATTTCGGTGTTTATTAGAGAGAGTATGAATTGTCCGAGTGAATCTCTTCACCGTCAGAGATATAAAGCAGAGATAGATTCACAGTGTGGCTGTGGAGAAGGTCCGACACAGGAGAAGCGTGCGCTCAGTGTACGAGCGGTGAGGTCGAGACGGAGCTGCACTTCTTCCTCCGCTGTCAAAAATATCAACATCTGAGGAAAACCCTCACTGAAATCATCACACACCAAACCCCAAATGTTCCCAAATTAACAGATGGTGAAAGAAATTTGAATAAATTTAGGAGAGACCCGACTACAAAATATGTGTCAGAATGTGAGAGCCTGAGAGACAGTGAGACACACCATGAGACACAAGTGAGACACTCTGAATATCCCTAACCCAAACCTACTGCAGTTTAACATCACCATGGATCAGATTTTTTTTTCTTTTATTGTTTACCTATTATGTTATTGTTTTATATTTAGTATGTTTATCATTTTTATGTATGTTTATAAATTCAGATTGATGATGTTTATAATTTAATCAATCTTTTGTAATTGCTTTGGCAACAATGTCATTTCTTTTGTTAACTTTCATACCGATAAAGTCCTTCAAAACTGGAACTTATTAGGTACTTTTAGTTGTTTTGTAAACTTTATAACGTTTAAGAAATACAGCTTCTTATGAGAAATCAGACAGTTTAAAACTTGAAGGTTATTAAATAAAATCGAATTGAACATGTCCAAAATTTAAATCGTATTGAACTCCAGTTTTGTGGTTATTTAACTTTTTGCTGTTAAATTTTGGCTTCTGATTGGTCAGATACAGTGTGTTTTATAATAATAATAGATAATAATAATAATAATAATAGATAATAATAATAATAATAATTATTATTATTATTATTATTATTAAATTTTTAAATAATAATAATAACAATGACATTTACCTTCAGGACAAGTTTTATTTATTAATTTATTAATTTTAAAGTTGGAATGACTTTCATAAAATAACATTGAGAAATTAAGAAATGTATTTGTTTATTTTATCTATTCACACAACATCCGACCACACCCGCGCTCCCGTAAGTTTCTAACAGGGTTTAGAATTCCGATCAGAGATTCGGACACGGTGGCTTCCCGCTTTAAAGCTGTAACTGTACCGGAGATTTTGTGGTTTCTCTGTACAATAACAAGGAGTGCTTTGTATTTTTAATTTTAATAAGACAGAAAATAACAGCTGGTAAATGAAAATCATTTATTTATAGCATTTATAATTAAACTGGAAATAAAAACAGATTTAATTAATAAACACAAAGTGTAACTATAATTGGATATAATATTATTTTTTATTAATATGACATCATTATTATATACAATAATATTTTAATTGTTGGAAATTTGCTGTTGTATAAGAGAGCTTGTAAAGTGAAAAAAAAAAAATTTTTATGAACCATCCTGTTGTTAAATATTAAAAAAAAAAAACAATATATATATATATATATAACACGTAGTATTTTCTAAAATAATTAACACAATTTCTAATCTTAATAATCAGCAACAAGATTTAGTTTTAAATTAGACGCAGTTTCGGGATCAATCTGCAGTAATCTCGTAAATTATCTTGTGACGAGAAGAACATATTAAAAGTCGTTTAACATCGATGTGACAACAATAAAGACGGAGACGGGAAATTTGTACGGATCTGGGAACTCGGTTACCTGATCCAGGAGAAAGACTAAATCAGGTGTCAGTCAGTCAGTCAGTCAGTCGTAGGTTACGGTTTTTGTGTGTGTGAGCAGGATGGATCAGGCAGTGATGAGGATCACTAGAGTAAAAATTTGATCTGAGATTGATAAAATAATAAAAACCAGTTCCTGGTAGTGGACTCAGACTTTTGGACCCCGCTGTAGTTACAGTAATGTTGTTGTATCAATCAGAGACGCTGCCAGACTTTCTGCCTCCGATCATTCCAGTATGAAGCCACACACACACATACCCGCGCATGCGCGCGCACACACACACACTCATACTCAGAGTTATGCATCTGGGCTTTTAACATCAGTGATGGGAATTAAGAATGTGTTAGTGCTCTGATACGCTGAGCTGACGTCCGAGAACTAGCGCCGGCCGAGGTGGACTGATGATCGCCTCAACGTCGCCTCGCTCAGCCCTCTCAGTCGCCCCCACCGATGCCTCTCATGTCTCCGGGGAAGACCCTGACTCATACTGTAGATATCGCAACAATCACAAATCATGTTCACGTTGTCCGCGCTCTGTCGTTCATCGTTGTTATTTAATCTGCTAAAATATTCACTATTCAATGTTATTAGATTTAAAACACCAACAGGCTTCACAGTGATTTGTAAAGTCTTCTCGATGTGTCTTGTTGCAAGACTCCCATGGATTTATGAATCTTCTCTTGTTTCTTTCTGAAGAACCTTTATTAAGTGTTGTCAGGTTCTTGACGAAGAGCATTGAGATGTTCATGTGATGTTCTTCATGGTTCCCTCATAGCTCAAGGTCAAGGATGATGGTCTCTGATCTGTTGATCTGTCTAGGGACTCTCAGGTGTCTTAGGAGTCCAATCCTGGTCTTGAAAGTTCTTAGGCCTTCAGGACAAGTAGTTCCAGATGGTAGACCTGGCTTTGGTTATTGTTCTAATTCTGGCTTCTGGATTCTTCTCAGATGATGGTTTGATTGAGTTTCTTCTCCTTGGCATTGATTCCCCAGTTGTTTTTCATGTTGCATTTCTTCATGTTTGAATTTTTTTTTTTTAATATATATATATATATATTGTGCAAAAGTCTTGACCCCCCACCACCACCACCCTCATTTGTCCATATTTTGCTTCCAAAGAGCTTGTGTTCTTGTATGTTTAATGTAGTTGTGAATAACAGTTCTCCAAGCTTCCTGAAGGACTTTTTTCCCTCTCATTATTTTCAGTCCCGTCCCCGTACTGCTCGCTGAGCAGTTTCAGAGGAATGTTTCCTGTTTGTTTGTTAAGCCACACAGAGAGAGATGATTCATTTAAATATATATAATTAAAAAAAACATCTAACGTATGCCATGACCCAGTAAGAAACAGGTGCAGATGTTGACAGATGTTTAGGGCGGTGATTAGTATATGGCTGATGCTGTATACGAATGCTGAGTGTTTGGAACAGATGAGAGGGGAAATGAGGTCGCTGCTGAGGTTGTTACAGAAACAAACCAAATTTTAAATAGTATCTTTTGGCACTTTGTAGCCTTTCACATTTGTTTACATTTTATTTATTTATTTTTTCATTTAATGAACATTAGAAATTTTTATTTCATATAAAGTTATGTTGGGGGGAGGGGGGGGGGTCTAGACTTTTGCACAGTTTAACATTTAACATTAACGCTCCTTCTTAGTTGGTTTCTAGATGACCAAGGCTTGTAGACTGCTTGGTGATTTTAATTCATTCATAAATAATTCAATAATTCAATTCATAAGAATATTAAACATTTTATATTATATTAAAGGTCACATATTATGCAAACTTTACTTTTTGCCCGGGTTTAGACATTCAGTAACAGTCTTGCTTTTTCTTTTCCTTTTGACCGTTTTCACAAGCCGATTAGATTTTCTGCCAAATGTGACCTCATACAAGAAGAGCCCCTCCCCCCAGCTAGTTGCTTTAGCTCTACCGTTTTGTTTTTGTGTTTTTATTTTTTATTTTTTTATGGGCTTGCAGGAACTCGTTTACATAGACTTGGGGCATTAACACACACACACAGTTGGGTGCTAGCTCTTAGAAGCTGGTAAAGAAATGGTCAAATATGGGACCCTTAATGTTCTCACTTTAATGCATTATGGTTTTTGTAGTAACAGCTTGTTCGCAGAGACATAAACAGACTCTTAAACAGAGACAGAAAGAGCGAGAGAGGAAGAAATAAGAGAGGAGGGTTGAAGGAATAAGTGTTTAGCGGTGCTTTAATGTAGGCGATAAGCAGAAATTACGCTCCTTCTGCTCTCCGAGTCTCCGTGGTTCGTAAAGTTCCCAGTTTAAGACCGATCGAAGTCTGTCTCGTCCAGAGCGTTCTGAGAATCTCTTTCGCGCCGTGGTTTATTTAATTGTGCTTTCTCCTCCGTGACATGTCCTCAGACGGGGTGTCACAACCCCGTTCAAAGCACCTCGTCCTTCGTCTTCGCATTTACATCCATTCGTTTACGGTCTAATCCGATCTTTTCACATCAGACCTGGCGCCATATTACAGAAGCTTCCATCAGGTGAGACGAGACGGAGACGAGACGAGACGAGCGTAAACTTCAGGTTCTCCGTTTGATCGTTACCAACATGACATCATTACACCAGAGAGAGAGAGAGAGATGGGGGGTGGGGGGGGGGGGGGGATGAAGAGGTGGGGGAGAGCTACAGAGAGACAGAAAGTCCAAGTGAGAGAAAAAAAAATAAAAAAACAGGAGCGGTAAAGAGAGTTTGCAAAACTGAATGGGAATCTGAAAAGAGCGGGAAAGAGCGAATGCGAGAACGGGAAAGAGACAGACACGGCCAAGAGACGACAGAGAGGGAGAGGGAAATGCGGGAAGACAGATGGAGAGAGAGAGAGAGAGACGGTGGGAAAGGTGGGAAGAGACAGACGTTAAAAAGAAAAAGTCAAAGAGAGAAATGAACGAGAGAGGAGAATGGATTGAGAAGACCGATTAATGTGGAGAGATGGACTGAAGACAAAATGAAGACGTTGAAGGAGAAAGACAGAGAGGGCGAGTCAGGGTTAGAGGGAACAAATGAGAGCGGTCCAGAGGGTTTGTAAATGAGAGGAAGAGAAGGACGAGATAGAGAGAGATGAACAAGGGAGCGAGACGGAGAGAGAAATATGAGGAGGAAGGATTGAGAAGATGGATGGCTGGAGAGAGATAAGAGGAAGGATAGATAAATAGATAGATGATCTGAAAAGAGAAGGAAAGAATGAATTAGAGAAAGGGAAAGACAGGGGATGGAGTGATAATCGAAAGAGAACTGTAAGAGAGAGCGACAACGAGAGACGGATAGAGAGAGGTGAAAAGTTGAGAGATGGATGGAGAGAGAAGGGGGGGGATTAGAGAATGACTGGAAGCGATAGAGAAAGATGATAAAAGAGAGAAAGAATCAGGAAAGGGCGAGAAACAGCGAATGAGAGGAGGGTAAAGATGATAGAGAGATGATATGTAATACGACAGATAGAGAGGGACAGTAGGAAAGAAATGGAAGAGAGAGAGACAAGAAAGAGAGAGAGAGAGACAAGAAAGAGAGAGAGAGAGACAAGTAGGGAAAACTGAAGGATGTAAATAGATAGAGAGATGGAGAGAAACAGAGGGACAGAAATGTAAGAAGCCAGATGGAGAGACGTGCAGGAAGGATAGCAAGAGACAGATATACAAAAGCGTGAGGGAGAGAGAAATGTGAGGAATATGGATTGAGAAGACAGATGGAGAGAGATGGGAGGATGTAAGGAGAGAGAGAGAGAGAGAGAGAGGTTCGAAAGCCGTCATTCCGTAAAGATCATATGTAGTTTGTTGCTCAGTATTTCACATACAGTCCCACAGTCTGTCTCTTTCGTACAAACACTCACTCATTCTCTCACTCTCACACACACACACACACACACACACACATTTTTAGAAAACTACAGGGAAGAGAAAAGTGGATCTCCAACCTCGACTTACACTCTTTCTGACCTCAGGGGCCTGCGGAGTCAACAAATGCTCTCTCTCTCTGTCTGTCTCTCTCTCTGTCTCTCTCTCTCTCTCTCCCGCACATACACACACACACACATACACACACACACACACACACACACACTTGAGTGCTGGGCTGTGAGACATTTCTCCATCACACCATCAGCCTTTACACAGCTGAACATGTCAAGATGAGACCTGCCAAGCGCACGCACACACACACACACACACACACACACTTTTCTGGAGGTTATGAGGTGATGACATCATTTCCCAACAGTGAAGCTCCCAGGTCTAAGTAATTTCTATTAATTTATTTCTATTTGTATTTAGATGTGAACGGGCGAGCGAGCATCACACTGAACTCTCTCTCTCTCTCTGTCTTCTCTACGTTATATAAAGAACATTTTATCTATAAATAAACAATGTGAAGTTACGGATGTGACATTTGGACTGATATTGGACAAGCTTAGTACCTGTGAATTAATTTCCATAAGCTGTAATGTAATCTCTTCACCCGAAAACCAAACAAAATCCATATCGTCTTTTTTTTTTAAAAAGTTTTATCGGCGTTCCGGATGTGACATTAAACAGACATGTATTTACGAGCGAGTGCAGGTTTTCTACAAACACTGTAAATTTTACAGCCGACTTCATAAAGCTGTAACGTTACAGATGTGACATTTAACATTTCCATTAGACCCCGAGCACGGGACGGCGATGAGACTCTTAGCCGCGGTAAAACATTTAAACGTTTGAAAGAACACCGTACGTCCGTGTGTGACGACCCCGGTCGAGGTGCCTCGGCGTCCACTGCGGTCGTTAACATTCATCGAGTGGAGACGCCTGATCGTGGAAAGTCATTTCCACAAGTTTGGGGCATTAAAGGAGTTCCTGGGAGGCCAGAGTTTTAGACATGAAGTGAAGCAGCAGGCCGTCCGATGGGAAAACTTACAACACTGCACTAGTGAAACACTGGGATTCGAGAATTAGAATTAGAGAAATAAAGGGAGTCTTAACTCTCGAGTTTTAAATCTCAAAAGTCCCTCTCTGTCTCGACCAGTCAGTGGGTGGCGCTATTTGCAGGACCAGTAATGATGGTGAATGAAACGTAGCCTGGCGGATTTTGTCAGCGCAGCACATTTTCTCTTATAATAATATTTTTAAATAAGAGCCCAAATTGAGCAACAAACCTGCTGTAACTTGTCCAGATCTGACGAGCAGCGCGCCGCAGTCTAATCACGTTCTAATGTTAGAATAATGCGTTTAGCGAGCGCGCTCTCAGAAACCCTGACACACTTCATTTAGTCTCATTAACATCGGGTGAAGTTCCCACGCTGATGAGTCGCACCGCTACCGCATACACACCCAGTGTTTGTTTATTCATTTCATTGTGTGATTTTAGCAGATAGCGCAGGCGTGTGTGTGTGTGTGTGTGTGTGTGTGTGTGTCCGTGGGAAAGAAGCCTGTTTGTAATTAGGTCATCTCATGAGGACGTGTGTGCTATCACTTTTCCCGAAAACTTTTCTTTCCCACATCCAAACGCAAATCTTTTAAAAATATCTTTACATTTTAAAACAACATTATTTTAATCTGCTTGTGTTTGCGTCACCTTAAACAAGTGGGCGTGGCTGGTTTGACGGACAAGTACCTGTAGAAGAACCGTGTAAATAGTAAAGCGTTACAGGAAACCAATCAGTGATGAGGTGGAATCGATGAGAGGTTTCTCTCGAACATTTGATGCAGCACAAGGAATCTACAATCGCGCGTGTGGACCAAGACTCGTCCAATTATTTGCTCGTTTAAGGGGCGGGGCTTATCTTCACATGCCGGATCATTTCCAGACGCGATGCGGACCGAGACCGCCGGATCACACGTGATCAGACGTCTGGCGGTGCGTGTGTGTGTGTGTGTGTGTGAAATATAACGAGTGTCACGTACTTGACCACTTAGGCTTCTTTATGTGCTCGACCCGACCGTGATGATGTCACCACGTCACAAAAGCAGTTTGCTGGGGGGGGAAAAGGGGCGTGGCCAAAGAGAATCTAGGTCACAGCTGCTGCTCTGTAGCTCAGCCGTGTGGAGAGGAATGCTGGCAGGAGAAGAAACGGACCTTCTGATGGCCGTGTGTTTGTGAGGGAAGAAAAAACACACAAAAGATTGTAACTTTTCCCCACTTTGATCACATTAGTTAGTCAATTCCACACACACCTCCCTCTCTCTCTCTCTCTCTCTCTCTCTCTCT
>JAQMYK010000038.1:5468778-5492140 GCA_030014345.1 Clarias buthupogon
ATCCCTTATACTAACCCCTTCCTTTACATTGACCCTATCCCTTATAGTAACCCCTTCCTTCACATTGACTCTATCCCTTATACTAACCCCTTCCTTCACATTGACCCTATCCCTTATACTAACCCCTTCCTTCACATTGACCCTATCCCTTATACTAACCCCTTCCTTTACATTGACTCTATCCCTTATACTAACCCCTTCCTTACATTGACCCTTTAACACTTAGACTAACCCCACCCCCACATTTACCTTCTCTCTTAGATTAACCCCACCCCATCCCATAGACTAAACCCACCCCTAACATTGATCCTATTGCTTGGACTAAGCCCACCCCTCACATTAAACCTATTGTTTAGACTACCCCCACCCCCACATTTACCTTCTCTTAGATTAACCCCACCCCTCACATTGGCCCTTTACCTTAAATTAACCCCATCCCTCACATTGACTCTATCCCTTAGACTAACCCCACATCTTACATTAACTCTATATTTTATACTTACCCCACCCTTCACGTTGACCTTATCCCTTAGACTAACCCCACTACTCACATTGACTTTAAACGTTAGACTAATCCCACCCCTTACATTGATTGGCCCTATCTCTTTGATTAACCCCACCCCTTACATTGAACCTATCCTTTAGACTAACCCCACCCCCACACTGAGCTTATCCTTTAGACTAACCCCACCCCCACATTGAACCTATCCTTTAGACTAACCCCACCCCCACACTGAGCTTATCCTTTAGACTAACCCCACCCCTCATATTAACCCCATCTTTTAGACTAACCCCACCCCTCACACTAACCCCACCCCTTCACATCCTTTACTCTTTATGCAGACTCTAACATTGCTGTAACTGTAAGCCTGTGTTACATTATAATCCGATTAAACACAAGTCGTGTACATTCTACACCTCCATTACAAACTGAAAGTGACTCCGATCTGTTTTGTTCAAAAAAAGAAAGAAAAAAATCTGACCTGAGTTTCTGTTCATGTGTAAAGGGACACTAGGGACTTTATGAACAGAAATTTATACAGTACAAATCAGGTGTATTTATTGAATCTGATATTATTTGCACAATCCATGTTACAGTGGAGAAAATGCAGTGTGTCTGTGAGGACGAGTGAGGAGGTTCCTTGGCTTTTCACACTGGACACTGCAGTGTCCTAGATATCACTCACTAACGCATTGAGAACTGCGAATTTAGTTATTTTTTGGCATTTAATATTTTTTTTGAAATATTTAAATCAGCAGTTATTTGTTTAGTCTTCCATGTGAGTCAGTTTCAGAGCATAATTCTAATTATTTACTCATCGTATATACTGCTTAATCCTGGAGACTTGGGGCACGAGGCAGGGTACACTCCGGACAGGGTGCCATTCCATCGCAGGGCACACACACACACACACACACACACACACACACACACACACACACACACACACTCATTTGCACATTATGGGCAATTTGGGAATGCCATTTAGCCTAATCTGCATGTCTTTGGAATTTGTGAGTACCCGGAGGAAATCCAACAAGCATAACTCAATGAACACAGTGGCGGGAATCGAACCTGGCGGGGAATCAAACACGGACCCTGGAGGTTCAAGGCGGCGGTGCTAACCACTAAGCCACTGTGCCGCCTTTTTATAATGAATAAATGTTATTTTCTTAATTGTTATTAGTCTCTTTTAATGATTTCATTTTAGCTGTTTTGTGTTAATATTCATAAAATTAAATATATAATATGCAGTATACAATACACTAGTACTGATTTATTGATTTATTGATTGATTGATTGATTGATTACACACGTGGAGCAGTTTAGTTTTGAGATGTATCTAAAGAAAAAATCTTAAACACAAGAATAACTTTCACCAGAATTAAAAAGTTGGCATTTATGTTGGAGCAGTTTGATTATTTAGCTGTTTGTTAATTTTACACTTGTGGATCAATTTTATTTAAACAGCGTTTCAGTTTAAGAAAGCCGTGTACCTAGTTTCTAATCTGTGTGTGTGTGTGTGTGTGTGCGTGTGTGTGTGTGTGTGTGTGCGTGTGTGAGAGAGAGAGAGAGAGAGAGAGAGAGAGAGTAAAAGTTAGTTCAAGAGAGAAAGAATAATAATTTAATTCCCGCTGTTGTCTGATTGTGTTATGTTAGATTGGATTAGACTAGATTAGATTAAATGTTATCCATATGTATGTAATATATTATCTACCAGTTAGTGGAACTTCCACTTCTATAGCATGGTTACTATAGCAACCAGTGTAAAAATCTAATTTGGTCACTTGTAAGTAAAGCGGGAGGATTTAAGGAGTAAATCAGATCTGCTGTGTCGAGTGAGCGTCCCGATGCCTCGTCGTCTCGGTTCCTTTCATGTTCCTCCGCTGCCTTCGGCTGTCTCATTAGAACCCCGGGTTCTGTAAATCTGCTCCGTGACAATGACTGTTCCCCCTTTAATCTCATACCAGTAGTTACTTCTGGGACTGGAAACACTATCTTATATCTGTGTGCATAAGTGTGTGTGTGTGTGTGTGTCTGTGTCTGTGTGTGTGTTTTCGCCTCGTTGTGCCTGATTGTGATCCAGGAATTTACAGAAGGGTGGGGGTGAGGCTTAAAGGAGGTTCTCCTCTTTCTCTTCTCTCTCTCTCTCTGCTCAACGCCGATGTCCAAATTCCTCTAGCTCAGTAGAGCACGGCGCTCTGATTCACCAAAGAACGACAGAGCAAGGAGAGAACAGGAAAGAGGAGTAAAGTGAATGGAAAAGGAAAGTGAAAAAAAAAGAGATATGAGATAGGAGAAAAGTGGGAAAGGAGTGAGACGAGATAAGATGAGGAGAGACGAAAGACAAGAAGAGCAGAAACGTGAAGAAAGAAAGGATGGGAGTAGAGGAGAAATGTAACGAATGAATAGATAGGGGTGAGGAGAAAGACGAGAGGAAGGTGGAGGAAGAAAGAACAGAAAGAGCAGAGCAAGGAGAAGAAGAAGAGGAGATGTTGGGAAAGAAAGGGTAAAAGGAGCAGGAAAAGGGATTAAGGAGAAAAAGACTAGGATGGAGAGATTACAGGACGGGGGGGGTGGAGAGCAAGGAGACGTGTAGAACAGAGGGAAAGAGTGAATGAAAAGGACAAAAAGAAGGAAAGAAATAAGGAAAACGTGCACACACAGAACAGGAGAAAGGAAAAGAGAAAAAGAATAATAAAAGGAAAGAATAAAATAATACATGTAGAATCTCTCTCTCTCTCTCTCTCTCTCTCTCTCTCTCTCTCGCGTGCACGCTGTATATTCTGAGTTTGCTTTGTGTGTGTTTTTGGTGGTTGTTTGTCTTTTTTCTTTCCTAACCTCCCACTCATTACATCTCCCTGTCTGTCTCTCTCTCTCTCTCTCTCTCTCTCTCTCTCAGCTCCTTGTTTAACCCATGGAAATGTCACTGTTTATTAAATCATTTTTTTGCTGCAGAAAAGGCGCTGACTGGAGCACTTTCAGTGCGGGTACAACATTAATAAATAAATAAATGAACCAACAAACATGCGCATGTTGCCTGGTTGCTATGGGTTTGTTGCCATAGCAACACAAACATTGGTTCTTATATTCCAGCTACTGCAGGCTAGCTATTGTTATCGTCAGTAATAAAGAGCTTGTGTGTCGCGGAGCCGCTCTTGTGATCATCTCGTTCTGCGAATAAACGTCTGCAAACAGATCTCTGATCTCTAGCTACGTCGTAATGTTAAAATATTGACGTCTAAATATTGTTGAAATTATCGGTAAACTTCGCATCTTTACACGCTAATACTAAAACAAGACTAATTTTTTTTTTTTTTTTTTACCTGCTTTACTCTCGTAAATTTTTTGGGACACCCTTTGTGTATGTATATATACACAGTGTATATACACACACACACACCCATACAAGTGTGTGAGATATATGGTAACATAAGGATTCTTTTTTTATTTCATGTTATGTTTTATAAATACTTACAAAAAATAATGTGGAAGTGTGTGGACGTACCTTAGGTAAAGAGAGACGTATCGTATAAGAGTAGCTCGCTAATATGTTCTAAGGGGGCGGGGCTGCAGAGTCATGGTTACTGCTGTCTTAATTGATTTATAAAGACGCGAAAAATATTTACACTGTGTGTAATTACGCGAGGTGTATGAGGAATTTAAACGGACAGCGCTGTTTTATGTGTATGATCTGTTATTGTTCACTTCTTGCGTTTTTTCCATGTTCTTTGGATTGTATTTTTTTTAATTTTTTTTATTGACTGATCGGCTGATTAGCCAATCACAGAAAGGCTTTGACTGTGTCATCATCAGACGCCATCATATCCACTCTGTTTAAGTGTTTAATTTAGCCGTGTACTTTCTTGGGTTTTGTTCTGGATCTTCTATAATTACAGCATCGGGATACAAACGACACAAAGGACAAACAAAGTCCAGAACTAAGTGTCTAAATTATAAAAGCAAACAAACAACAAAGAAGATCTTGTTATTTTACAGAAATGTGCCTCTGGCTATTCGGAGTTCTATCCACAAACACACACACACACACACACACACACACACACACACACAGCTTCTCGAGCAGCATTAGAATTCTGTGGCGCTCCCACTGGGCCGAACTTAGAAACAGGACACAGACTAAGAGAACTTAACACACTCAACATTTCTCTCTCTCTGTCTCTCAACTGAAAAAAAAGAATCAGCTTCTGTCTAGCGTACACAAGAGAGAGGGAGAGAAGGTTAAACATTTCTGTCTGACTAGCCCAATGCTAAAAACAAGCCTTTTTTCTTTTTTTAGTTCCGGTCGGGTAATCTGATTGGACGAGAGAGAGAGACATCCCAGGGGCGGGGATAATGGATGCTAACAGCACTAGGACGCTTACCTGCATGTCTCACTGGGCGTCACAGGTGTTCTACAGTCGTTAATTACACTAACGGACAGTATGAGTGACGCCCACAGTACTGAGGAGAGAGCAGCAGCTGCCAAAACCCACATTTACAACCAGTCACAGAAGCATTTTCAGCAAGAAAACACATCTGATAACATTGTCATCTTTGAACTTATGAACAAAACTTGATAAAATGAGTGTTGTTGCGGGACCAGCCCTGCGTAAAGGTTAAACATTTCTGGATAGCTTTGTGCTAAAGTCACAGGTTTCTCTCGCACGGACATTACCCGCCTGCAGAATTGAATACGATGCACTGACTAGCTTTAGCTAAAGGTGACTATTAATGTCAGATTGGTGTTAGTTAATGCCTTATGAAGAAGTGAAATGCTAATTGAATTAGTAAAAGCCGCTGAAATGCTAACAGACTGAGCTCTGCAGTGATGTCACTGTATGGATGTTGGGGGGGAAAAAAGCCATGCGAATGTAGCTGGGAGAAAAAGCGGACGGTGCATATTAACTCACCACGAGTATTTTTTTTCTTTTCTTACTCTAACAAGATGATGTCACAGGAAATGCACGGCTTGTCGGTTGTGGTGAAAGAAGAAAAAAAAGGAAAAAAGAAATCTGGTGAAATGCTAATACGTTCTGCACAGGATCATGCTAATTGAGTGCAACTTCATAAACTGGGAAAGTTGAGGATGTGGTAATTATAACCTGTGGGAGCTGTCGGGTTCTGAATGTAAACGTTCGAGTTAACACGCCAGCCACGTGAATAAAAAAAAAAAAAAAGGAAAGGAAAGAAAGAATGAAAGAAAATGTCTGCTTGCTAATGAGGGATAAGTGCAGAGTGGAAACGGATAAAGAGGAGCGACATACAGCTTGTTTTGTAGAGAGCAGGGTGGAGTGCATAGTGTGGCTTTGACCTCACACCCACGCTTTACCACACACACACACACACACACACACACACACACACACACACACACAATTTTAGGGAAAAATGGAAGGAAAAAAAAAGCTAGTAAAGCCATACTTACACACACACAGAAAAACATCTGCATGTCAAGCAATTAATACATTTACATTAGGCAAAAGTAAATAACTGCACTATAGGTGTGTGTGTGTAAATAAGAATGAATAACAAATTTATGAGTGAAAATGGATTTGTGCCACACACTGCATAAATATTATGTTGTATAATTAAATTTTTTGGCTTGTGTGTGTGTGTTTTCAAAAAGAGAAAGGGCTAAATCATCTGTGTGTGTGTGTCCAAAAGAGAAAATGCTAAAGCCTCAGTGTGTGCACGTGCGTAAGTGTGTGTTTGTAAGTATGTGTTTATAAATGAGTGTGTGTGAGAGTGAACGAGATCGCCATCCTCTTCCCCCCACACCACCCCTCAGTTCTCACCTTATTTCAAACTAAACGCCTCTAAATCAGGCAGGCATGTAACACGGTTTCATTTACACGCCGCTCTCACCCTCTCAAGGTTATTCGCCTGCAACACGCTTCCCCCTATAGTCAGCACATTAGCGCACAAACACACGCGCACACACGCATCCATTACCATAATAACACGCAAATCCGTCTCGCACGGCCGACACAAAGCGCACGTCCCGCCTGCGCCGCGCTCGCCATTAATTACACCGCGTCTGAATGTAGAACCGAGTCCTTTAGATCCGCCGTAATAGCAAAATAACGGCTAATAAAGCGCTGTGAGAGAGTATGTGTGTGTGTTCATAAATTGAGTAATAACACACCTCTACTATAAGTGAGCACTAATATTCAGGACACACAATGGACTCAAGGGTTATTTACTCCGAGGGAACTTCAGTAGACAGTAAATAGAAACGTAGCACCAGTTAAACCCCAATCCTTCAGCGAGATTAGCGCCATGAAGAATGCTAACTGTTGCGTTAGCTTTACAATAACCTTCTTTCATGCTAACCGCGTTATGCTAAACCTGGACATTTCTGTCAGACTAGTGCTATGCTAAAACTAGAAATTTCTTTCAGATTTGCTTCATGCTGAAACCGGCATCTTTCTGATTAGGTTCACGTTAAAACTTGAAATTTCTTTCTGCTTAGCTTTATGCTAAATCTTCACATTTCTTTCAGAATAACTTTATGATAGGTCTATCCTCAGACTAGCTTTATAACTAGCTAAAACTACACATTTTAAACATTTTTGGTCAGCTTAGCCTGCATGTACACAATGTTCCTAGTGAAATCCCATAGCAAAGAAACTCCAAGATGAGATCTCATGTTAATCTTTGTCTCCTAGACAGACATGAGCCGTCTGTGAGACTTGAATGAGATTTAGGCGTTTTCTGCATCTTCTCAAATGTGACTCATAACATCTGAGAAGATCGTTTACGTTTGTCTTGTGTGCGAATCACATGTGCAGAAATGAGCCATCTTTGAGACTTGAATGAGATTTTAGCCTTTTTCTCAATCTTCTCAAATGTGTCTCAAATATGGCTAATGGCCTCTAAATCTCAGTGATAGTTCATATTTGTCCTCTGTTCGACCCACATACTTTTTGTTTCCCCAAAGCAGTGTTTCCCACACATAAAGTACACAGTACTTGTAAACTGTGCATTTGGGTTTTCTGATATGTTCTTAGTCATGTGTGTATAGTTGGGTAAAATTAAATAAAATTGAGTTATTTTTATTGAAGAATATATTGTGCTGAAAAATGCCACTCTATATTGCACAGTCCTTTAATAAATGTATTAAAACTAATTTATTAAAACATAATGCAAAGAATGGCTGAAAATGCTTAGGGGTTTAAGGGCTAGGGTTCTCTGACAAACGATCTACACTAAAGAGTGTTTAGTACTTTTTTTTAATACTTTATCTTACTCTTCACATATGGGTAGATGGAAGAGAGGGTTAGTAGGTTGGATCTCTAAAATGAAGATATGTAGATATGTAGGTTGGTAACAACTAAAGTCAATTAGTCAAAATTGCTTTTTAATAGATAATAGATAAATTTAGCTTCTTTATTTAAAACAAAAATCCAGCCACCAGTTATATTATTATACAGTACACCCAGGTGTCCCTAGCTGATCAACATGGCTAACCTTTTACAAATGTGTACACCTTAATTATTGAAATTAAACTGGCAAATGGCAAACTTACTTTACACTCTGTACAAACGTCATTACCAATAAAAAACTAAAATACAATATACAAAAAAATTTTTTTAGCGAGAAGTGAAGCAATGAGATAATGTTTGTGTTCAGTGATTTTTGTCTACACTTCTCATTTAAGGCCAAACCTATTTTTGATTAAACATTTATGACTAAATGTTTAACATTTTTATGGCCAACCCAATTAAGCCTACAGTACATATGGATTCTAATAAAGGCATAATTTTCCACAATTTCTCCCACACATGTTTAAGTGACCAGTGTGTTAGAGAAATGTGCAGGGCATCGTTAGGCCTCAGTGTCAAGTCAGCAAAAAAACACTTTACCAAGTATCATTCATCCAGACCATTAGGTGGCAGTAGGGCACCGTCTACTTTGCCTGCCGCAGATAAAAATGAAGAAGAAGACCAAGAAGACAAAGCGGACGTGAAGGTGGGTTTTACTTTTTCGCACCGAATTTTAAATTAATTAGTATTGACAAGGAGTCAAAATGTAAGTTAAAACCACAGAGTCTGTGTTAAAAAAAAAAATTAAAAAACCTGCGGTATACTTATCTGAAATTTACACAGCCTATGATTGTTCTTAAATTGCAAAAGGAATTCAAATGCTTTTTTTTTTTAATGGTAAAAATCAGTCAGCTGGTTAGAGTATTATAATTAGGCATGCCCTAAGTTAACCAGTGTGGTTACTTTTTACCTTTTTTTTGTTTTTAATAGTAAGTTTTATGTTACTTCATGATCGGTTTTTGAAAACCAGTAGTTTTATTATAGAGTGTTCAGTGTTTTACAGTAGTTACCAGAACATGTGACTTTAGAGATATCAGTTAATTATATTCTATAAATTAAGACCAATATGTTTGTTTGTGGAAAGGTTATCTTGGTAATTATATACATTTTACTTTAACTGTGTTCTTTTCAGAAGCTCAGGAGACCAAGAATCTCAACAAAGAAACTACAGGAAAATGTTCCAGAGTCCCCATCAGCAGCACATCATCAGTCAGGTGAGCACCAGCCCATGAGCAAGCTCAAGCCCATCTCTCAACCTTCAGAAAGTTAGGAATGAAGTAGCTGAATGGTGCGTAAGTATATATATATTTGTTCCATTAGATACTAAGCAACTCCAGGAGTTGCAGACTTTGGACAGATTTGTTGGACATCCACCACAAAAGGAGACTGATGTAGCCGGTGAGAGAACTTTTCCTGGCATTGTAGCCCTTACATACAGCAAGCAACCAATTTTCCTTTAAAAATTTTCATCTCCTTTTTGACTGATTCATTTTTTTCCACAATGCTGTGGCCTTTGTGTAACTCCTGTATAAATCATACTTTGAGTTGAGCAGTGTGACACTTAATATCTTTGTCAGGTTGGGTGACTTTTTGGATCATTTAGTGTCTTGATTTGCCAGATTTTGCTGGTGTCTGTTTTATTGTGTAAATTGTACATTTATTACACTGTATGTTGTTAATTGAGGATTTTTGATATGTTCAATAAAACTATAATATTTCTCATTTGTGTCTCATGCATCTCATTTATATCAGACTTTTATCTCATTATGGTCTCGCATATGGCTCATTTGCTTCTCCTTCAAATGCAGTTCTGTTTCTCATGTGCGTCTCAGATTTCTCAAATATTTCTCAAAAGTATGTCTCGCTTTGTGTCTCAGTTATGTCTCTTTGTGGGGTTTAGGAGAAATAGAAAAGACAAAGTTGAACTTGTAATGAGACAGCTCAATTCAGTCTCACGAGACGAGAAAAAACTCATTCTGAGCAACAAAATTTTGCTATGGGATAGCTTTGCACAAAACATCTTCGAAAAAATTTGACTAGCTAAATGCTAAAGGTAAACATTTCAGTCAGGTTAGTCAAAGGAAAAATATTTTTTCCCCTTACATTAATATTATAAACTTCATGCCAAACTAGCCTAATGCTAAAAGTTTGTCAGTATAGCTAAAAGTGAACACTTTTCGTCTATCTAGCTATAGTTTAAAACTAGGTGTTTCTTTCAAACTAGACTTATTCTAAACTAGGACATTCCTTTCAGACTTGTTTTATGCTAAAACTAGACCCTTCTTTCTAACTAAAACTAAATATTTCTCTCAGACTGTTCCTTGTCATGCTACAAGAAAACATTTCAAAGTATTAGTCTATGTTTATGCTAAGGAGAAATTTCAGATTTCTGTCACATTAGCCGTGTTCCTGTTGCACTAGTGCGATGGTGAAATTTTAAAGTCAGAAATGTTTTTCATTGAGTTAGCTTTATGCTTATGTTGAAGGATGTTCTGATCGTATAATCATTCCTTATTATTCTTCTTCTTCTTCTTATTATTATTATTATTATTATTAAGGGTAAAAATTTGAAGAATGTCCTTCATAATTTTAATATTTAAACTCTTAAGAGATTTTGTCTCTTAGACTTTGAGAATGTTTGATACTAATGCTAAACAATTCAAAGTCTTAGCCTCATGCTAAAACAGAACAGGAGTTCGTGGACAATTTTCTAAAAGCCAAACTCGAAAGTGAAATTCTTCCTGGCTTTGTGTGCTTCTGAATAAAGTAGGCGCTCTCATCCCTTTGAAGCAACACAGTCTCATCTCGTCTTTTCCTTTTTTCAGAATCCCTTGTTTTTCCGCTAGAAAGAAGAAAGTAGCACACTGTAATGATGCTGACAGCAGCGCTAGTGCCAAGTCCAAATCGCGTTCTGGCAGTGAGCGCTGTGATCGGGCCCACGGGACCAACGAGCGGGATGGAGGCATGACGGGATGACAAATGTTTGTGTGTGGAAGATAGAAGAAAGAAGAGATGGGAAAAAAGAGAGAGAGAGAGAGAGAGAGAGAGAGAGAGGGTGTTTCTCCTATAGTGCATTTGAAGTATGTAGGATCCCCTATAGAAATCTTTCAGTGTATCTCGGCTTTTAGCTTCTCCTGAGGTGATGAAACATTTTGGGCTTCGAGACATGAGGGTGGAAGAGTGTGTATGTCTGTGTGTGTGTCTGTGTGTGTGTGTGTGTGTGTGTGTGTGAGAGAGAGAGAGAGCAGTTTGACGACAGTGGGAAAGGAATTCCAACAAAGAGCAACCGTAACAGAAAAAAAGTGAAGAAGAACAAAAGATGGCATGGGGAGAACAAGTGAAAAAAGAAAGAGAATAAAAACGAAGAAAGAGAACAAACACTGAATTGCAGGATCGGGTTATTTTTAATCCTACAATTAGCGTAACAGATATCTGAAGCCTAGTTCCCATCTCGGATTATCCCTCAGTGTGTCTCCTCTCATCTGAGAGAGAGAGAGAACATGCTAACACACTCATCCTCATAAACATTTTACAGACCTCTTAAAGTCCATCTGCATTTTTAGGTGCTTAAATTCACCCGGCTGGGCTTGTAATAACACCCCAGGTAGAGATTTATGTTCAACACGCTAATAATTGTCACTTACGATTAAATTAAAGGCTTCTGAGACTAGCGTTATGCTAAAGACTGCATTACTGAGGTACACTTTATGCTACTGTACCACCTTAAAAATGTCTTCTGGGTGTAGCTTTATACTAGCTGTAAATAGTTCTGTTAAATCAATGACATTTACTGTAAGGTTCTTTCAAAACAAAGCTAGCGTTCTGCTAACACTGGGATTTTTCTCTCAGACTCGACTTCATGCTAACAGCAAAGCTAAAAAAATTTCAGGCTAGTTGTATTTAAAAACTGGACACTTCTGTCAGGCTAACGTTATGCTAAACCTGGACATTTCTTTCAGATAAGTTTTTTGCTAAAACTGGACATTTCTCTTGGAATAATCCTATAATAAGACTACACATTTGTTTAAAACTAGTCTTATGCTAAATCTAGACATTTCTGTTAGATTAACTTAATGCTAAATCAAACATTCCTGTTCTGTTAATCAAAATTTGACTAGCTTAATGCTAAAGGTAAACATTCCGGTCAGGTTATTCTAAACCTGACTGAAGGTTTTCTCTCTCTCTCTCTCTCTCTCACACACACACACACACACACACACACACACACACACACACACACACACATTAATATCAGACGTTTCTGTCCAAAAAATATATTTTAATTTATTTATTTTCCCTGAGACTAGCCTTCCGCTAGAGATAAATATTCCTCTCAGTCTCATATCGAACTAGAGCATTAAAATGAACTCAGATTTAAATTCCTTCTTATTCTACGTATGCTGAAACTAAACATTTCTCTCAGATTAGAAGGCTTCTTATGCTAAAATGTATATTTTCTTCTGAGACTAGCCTGCCGCTATAAATAAATATTCCTCTCAGATTCATCTCAGGCCAGAGCTTTGGTAGTGAGCTCAACTCTGAAGCAAGACATTTAGATAAGTTTATTTGAATAGTTGTAAATGTCTGAAAACGCTCGAACTAGCCTAGTTCTAAAACCAGGTTTCTGTGAGGTTAGCTTAATGCTAAAGCTGTATGTAGAGGAAATAAGGGTGAGTCAGGGAAGTTAAATGAGGCATTTTGGTGTTTCTTTCTTTGGATGATGTTTGCGAGGAAGTGTTGACCTTGTCTGGGACACGCATACAGGTGTGTGTGTGTGTGTGTGTGTGCGCGTGTGTAGTAGCCTGATCCTTTTGTTCGATCCTTTTTTGTTGTGAAATCCGGCGAGATTTGAAAAAGCAGTTCATTTGTGGTGTGTGGACGAGCTTTTGTCTGAAGCGTGTTTCAGCCTGATTGAGCTGCGATGGTGAAAGCTTTTCTCTCTCCCGTTCTCTCTCCCTTTTTTCCCTCTCTCTCCATCCTATTACGAATCCTTTGTCACAGGCCATGTGAGGGACAAAAACCTCACCAGAGATTGTCTTCAAGTTTGTTTTTCTGTTTTGTTTTGTTTTGTTTTTGTATGAAGAAAAGCAGAAGAATGTGAGCTAGCGTGTTGCTCGACTGTCCTTCACCTGCACCTCCATAAATTGAGTTTTTCTACTTAAAAACTCAAGCTTTTAATTGCCAGAATGAACGCACATACACACAAACATACACATGCACACACACACACACACACACACACCTCTCAGCTGACATTTGGACAGACGTTCAAGCTGTTAATCTCCAGCTCAGTCTTTTTTTTTCTGTAAGAGCATAAACATTTTGGCATCAAAGCTAAAGGACCAAACACTTACGACAAGCGCTCTTCTAGAAGCTTCTATCAAGTGTGTGTGTGTGTGTGTGTGGCGGCATCTCAGCCTTAATTAGAGTCTGTTTATGTTCCCAAACTGCCGGGTCAATCTGTGCAATTGCATAAGGCCGTTTAATCAAAAACATGAAAGTTTACAGAGGAGAGTAATATTCCTGTGTGAAGGAGAGAAAGAGAGAGAGAGAGAGAGACTTTATCTTCTCATTAACATGCAAATACATTTAAACAATACGACTGTTACAAACTTGGTTTTATTTGCGTTGTTGTTGCGTGTTTATTCCTGCACATGGACAGCAATAACACTCCACTCTCTCTCTCTCTCTCACACACACACACGCACGCACACACACACACACACACACTTTACAAACAAATTACAGTAACACTCATTACACCAGAACAATAATAAAGACGTACATGAATGCATCAATGCGTGTATCTCAAATATTAACAAATAATATCTTTATGTTGTAATATTTCATAGTTCATGTAGTAAAACATTTTAAGAAAACATTTATTGATTAAATGCCAAAAAGTCAATCTGTTTGTTTTCTTTGTTTGTTTGTTTAGCTATGAGTTTATTCGAACTGACCTGTCATTTTTTTGTAATAAAACTATCAGTTTATTATTGGAGATCACATTTAGATCATTATGATAGTAAAAACTCATTTATTAGTAGTGCGGTCAGATCATTCAGAAAGTATAATGGGATTATTATCATATTATTAGGGAGAATGTTATCCGATTTTGGGGAGAGTATAATGAGATTTTTTTCAGATTATTAGGAGATTATGATCATATTATTAGAATATTATAATCATATTATTGGAATATTAGATAATGGTCTGATTTGTAGAAAGTCATGATCTTATTATCAGATCATTATGAGATATTCAGATTACTATCAAATTATTAGAAAATTTATGATCTTATTCTTAGATTATTATGAGATTGTAATCAGATTCTTATCAGATTACTATAGGTTATTATTATTATTAGATTATTAGTAGGAGATTATAATTAGCTTCTCAGATTATTAGAAGATGATCAAAATAAAGGCATTATAATCATATTATTATTATTATTATTATTATTATTATTATTATTATTATTATTATATCAGATATAACGATGCAATAATGTTTTTTTTTACCAAGTCTTGCTCTTTCTCCTATGCAAGCATCCTTGTTTTATATTTTTTTAGTTTTTAAATAGGTGCTTGTTTTTATGTAGAATATTTAGCACTGAGTATTACATGCACGCACACACACACACACACACACACTCACACACATGTGTGGTATGCAAAGTGAGCTGCGTGAACTTGTGTTCTTGTCCTGTTTGAGTTTGAGCCGTTCCAACCCCGTGGTTTTGCCAGGTGCTTATAACACACACACACACGCACATGAATGTCCACTCTCCCTCTGTTCCTGCAGCAGGTCTTCTCCTCGAGGTGTGTGTTAGCTCTTGGCTCTTGTGCTTTTCTGGCTGTTAAATAACCATCTGCTTTTAGATGTGTGTAAATATACACACATATACACATCACCACAGTTGTGTGTGCGTGTGTGTGTGTGTAAGAGACGATCTTGCTCTCTCTCTCTCAGTGTGCTTTCTGCCCACACTGATGTCTAATTAACATTTATTAAAAGAATCCAAGGACCTGAAGCATCTTGTTCGGCCAGCTTAGCAGTTTTCTGAAAAACTGTGAAAGGAAGAGAGAGAGAGAGAGTGAGGTTCAATATGCATAAATTATCCTTCTTTCTGTCCTTCCTTCTCTCTTTCAGATAAACTTCATAAGTCTCGGTTAGTGTCAGAGCTTCTTTAATTAAATTCTGCGTTTTCATCCTGCATGTGATACGAAGACTTTCTGAGTGCCAAGAAGTCCAGTCTCTCACGGTTTCATTAGATCGATTTACACCGCACACCGATTTACACTGAAATCTGGATTCTGATTGGTCAAAAGTTGATAATAAATGTTCCACAGCAGCAGCTCTGATATTGTTGCCCTGAACTGTTCCGTATACTCAGAATGCTCTGCTAATAACGAAGCAGAACACAAACAACCAGCAGATCATGGAGTGGCATCTAATAGAAATGTACAAAATCAGAATTTCATTCATTTTGTGCTAATTTTGTTAGAAGTATCAATCAGGTGCTTGTCAATCAACGGTCTGATGCAACAAAAAGTTGTCTATTAATTTCCTAAAATATGTGGATTATAAAGTGTTCGTTTCTGTTTCAAAGCTAAGTACAATAAAAGGAAAAATTTTCTTTTGAAACATCGAGCGGATCAGGATTTACATGAGAAAAGTTTTGGGTGTTCATAATCAACTCTTCATTTCATTCCATAGTGATAATTTTAATGTCTGATTTTGTACAGATTTTGAATAAGTGAAAATTACTTAAAGTACCTATTAAAGTAACTCATGTTGTTCATGGTTTAAATGTCACGTCCCATACAAAACTATAATCTCTGTTTCTCCTGTCGATCTGCTGCCCCACACTCCAGTCCATTAGGTGGCAGTATTAGACCACCCACTCCATAACGCCACATGAAGAAGAACTGATAATCCCTCAAAATGCGAGTATCTGAAGAAAATGGAAGCTGTTTTGTTTCTTCTGCATTAGCTGTAGTATACTTTTAAGGAATTTGTCATTTTTTTTTAGAGTATAACATTAGTTTTACCAACACATTTAAAAAGTGTGAATCGATTCTAAATCAAGAACTGTCCCAAAACGGACTGATGAAATCACAAAGCTCTAATGCTGAAGCTGATTATTTATTTATTTAGGTTCCATTCTGGTTATTACCAAATTCAAGCAGACTGACTAGACTAGTCAATTTAAGGCTCTTTTTTATTTAAACGTTTTTGTAAAATATAGAGTTGGATATAAATCACCTTCACTAGCTATCCAAAGTATTTGTTGCTCTCAATCTTTTAACCTTTTTATGAATGACAAATGAATATATAAACTAATCAATTACAACACTGTGCCAGACCAACCATTTTTAAAATTATTTTAAATCATATTTTATATATGTATATTTTATGTGTATTTTAATTTGCGTTAATGAATGAATGAATGAATGAATAAATAAAGACATACATACAGACATACATAAAACGTATTGTAAAAATATGTGACTGACTCTAGCAACCATTTTTTTATTTATATTTTTAATACTAGTGTTAAAAATAAACAAGATTATAAATAAATAAATAAAATACATACACTTTAAACTCATATTTTTAATACTACTTTTAGAAAATAACATTTTAATAAACAAATAAATAATAACAAATAAAAAGCATTGAGAAGTGCTACATGAATAAAATTTGTTTTTATTATTTAAAAAGAACAAATTGTTAATGAAAACAAACAAAAAAGTTTTTTAAGACTAATATTTTTGTTGCTTTAATACTAATATTGTTTTTAAGTGGATTTTATTCTACATTTTAATTAATTAATTTACTTATTTATTACTACTTAGTAACAATGTTTTTTATTTAACATTAATTATTTTAGACCTGAATGTAACAAAATTAATTTTAACTTTAGGCATGGTGGACTAGCTATTTTTTCACTTATTGACAATTTCAGTTAGTAATACGCATAAAATGGAAATATTAGTATAAAGGATTTCAGTGTGAAAGGGTTAAATCCCCTCCCTGCAGTAGGCAGTGTTTTTTTTTTAGATATAAAAGTCTTTAAATCTCGCCAAAAAGATCTCTTGCTTTTGCTTAACTTCTGAAGTTTAAAAACTAGTGTGCGAATTATTGATATTAATCTCCTTTTTTATTATTAACACACCCCTTAGTGATGAACACTTGGATGTGTGAAATGAAGCAACACTCAGGTGAAACATGGCTTTGTTAAAATCGTACATAAACATCGTAAGTGTGTAAGCGAATATCTTTAATTTCTTCATTTTCACCTCCGAGTTTTATTCCTGTATCACCACATGGTGTAAATAACCCTGATCTACTGCTGCATACACACTCTACATGAGACAGTTCTGATGAATGTGTGTGTGTGTGTGTGTGTGTGTGTGTGTGTGTGTGTGTGTGTGTGTGTGTGAGGGAGAGAGAGAGAGATGGTGTGAATGCAGTGTTAGTGCCTCGTTACGATGTGTGAGGCAGATGGATGGATAGAGGAGGGATGGACAGATTTAGACAGACAGACAAACACACACACACACACACACATGCAAACTCACATTTGTGTAACTTGACATACTGACATAAAAGAAGAGATGGATAGAATCTGCCTGTAGAGTGTGTGTGTGTTTTGTGTGTGTGTGTGTGTGTGTGTGTTTTGTGTGTGTGTGAGTTGTGCTAGTTGTAGTATGCCTTTACCAATAAACTCAAACCCGTCATAACTGTCAATGCTAATGTGGGAGGAAAGAAATGATATGGCTTTGTGTGTGTGTGTGTGTGTGTGTGTGTGTGTGTGGTGTGGATGGGAAGGCTGCATTGCTCTTTAGATTAGCTGGGAGCCTTCTGGGAATGAGCTCTCTACCTTTCTCTCTGGTACACACACACACACCGAAGAAGACATGAAACAGACATGGACATGTGCAAAATCACACACCGTACCATTGATGCACGCCTGAGCAGATTCTCCCACCACACACACACACGCGCACACACACACACTCTTACTTTAATGAAACAGTATTTATACACTCATCAAACATCCTTAACATCCCACAATGTTTCATGATGCAATTCAGCTGTTGGATGTTTGTTTGTGTGTGTGTGTTTGTGCATGTGTGTGTGTGTGTATGTGTGGGTGTGTGTTGAGAGTTCATATTGAGCAGCTGCCTCTCTGTATCCTCGTAGCTAAAGGTAAAAGAGGAGAACCAGACACACACCAGTCAGTGCCAGGTATTGGTGTATCGCAGTCGCACACACACGTCGCACTGAGCTGCACTAATGTTTACTGAGGCAGCGTGTTACATCAGCTTTGAAGGAGCAAGTCTGAGGGTGTGTTCCAGATGTTCCTCCGCTAAGAGGGGAACCAGTGCTCTGAAGCCCCTCAAGTGTGTACTTTAATATTACATAGCCAAACAAATAAGCAAATTAATAAACAGGCAAAGGAAGAAAGATCTGTGTTTGATCATTACACAGTAAAGAATAAAGACAAAAGAAAGTCACATTTATCTCTCTTTTTTTACAGATTTTTCTAGAAAAAAACTTAAATGATTTACTAACAATAATAATAGGCATTAATTTTTAAACACTTTCTACCTTGGATTTTTTTTTTTTGTTTGTTTAGTTGCTTGCATATTTATTTATTTATTTATTTATGTATTTATATTTATTTCAACTAAAAACTAAATGTTTTAACTAATTAAGTATATATTATTTTATTACGAAGAAAATTGTTCTTTATTTAAGAATAATTTATTCTAAATAAATAATTATTCTTTATTTAATTATTCTTTATTTAAGAAAATTATTTTATTATTATTTAAGAAAATGATTTTATAAAATAATTTTATTATTAAATTATAAGTAATAATAATAATTATTATTATTATTATTAATAATAATAATAATAAACATTAATAATTAATTTGTTTGTTTTGAACAATTTCATCCTTGATAATTTTTGTTCTCAAAAAGGAAACAAAATAATTTAGACAAACAAACAAATAAAAGTTTTTTTTTCTTTCATCCTGATAGGAAGCCAAGATTTACAACCAAGCACCAAAATCTATGTGTTGTTTATCTGTGTAGCGTGTAGAGTTAGCCCGTAGTGATAAGTGATAGCGCGTAGTGTTATACAGTACTGTGTAGTGTTACTAGAGGAAAAGGTGACAGTTGCAGTTGCTGTTACCAGAGAAACGACAGATTGCGACTGCGATTCTTTTTTTACTATGTAAAATCTTATTTCATTGCAGTAAATTACTCTCAGAAATTATTCACAAATTACGTAGCACACATCAGACATGTGAGAAATATGATGCAAAACAAAAAATAGCTGTCAGTATATTTATCATAGTTTAAATTCTTAATGTTTACAATTCGATTCATGATTAATCATTATCATCATATATTAATCGTGAGATCATTAAGAATCATTGAGAAACTACCCCTGGCACTGGAGACACACTCCTTTTGTAAATTTTACAGTAAACACCACCTCACAGGAAACTTTACTGTATCAACGTCTTTCAAATCAGTTTTTTTGGGCTGTGAATGAAGTTTTACTCTCGAGATGATATCAAGTTGTGTTGATGCACATAAATGGACACTAGTACTGGAGACTCCTTTCATTTCAAAAAGAAATGTTTAATATTATTATAAGTTGTATAAATATGAGTAGCAAATAAAATTGGTAGTTTCTTAGACTTAGTAGACTGAAGTAAAGAATTTTTTTTTAATATATAAAAGAAAAAAGATATAAAAAATCTTGTAACTGTCTGTTTGTTTAACATTTTTTTTTAATGATTTGGACACTTTCCAAAATCGCTGCTGATCAAGAGTTTCCTAGAAAGTGAGGATTCTTTGAACATGGAATTACAGATAAAGTTAGAAAGCAAAGAAAGACGAGAAGAAGTCGAGTGTTTTATCATTTTAATCATTTGAACATGGATTAGTGTGCGAGCAGTGGGGAGTCTGTGTTCAGAGCACCAGCAGGACTCACACTAAACGTCCATCTGCTGCTCATTAGACATGAAACAGAGGAGTTAGCATTCAGTCCACTCATAGTCCACCTCTTTATTCTTTCTCTCCCTTTTTTTTTTTTTCCTCATGATATGTTAGACCACCCATTAACTAGCTGACTCGCAGGACAAATCAGTACCTAATCGCATTCACACACACACATTCACGCACACAGAAACATACAGGGACGCGGGAGGAAGTTCGGAAATGGGTTGCTGAGACATGCATGTCTACTCACCATGTCCTCGCAGACACAGAGGGGCTGTTGTGTTTGGAACCCCCCGGCTGCCCCCCCAGCTGCCCCCTGAAATTCCCCCCCCCCCGCTGTCTCTTTTCTCAGCCCTGCAGGTATCACGGCTGGGGAAATAGCTTTCCTCTAGCAAACACCATGCGCTGGCAACTGCACCGAGGGTTACGACCTGCCCTGCATCGGGAATCTCTTACAATCTGTCCTGATTTTTTCTAACCTGCAATGATCTTGTCATGATATTGGAATCTGTCCTGTGCCAGCAGCGCCTCAAAGGTGAAGGCTCTGTGCTCCTGATAAGGAGGTCGGGGGTTCGGGTCCCAGCACCGTCATGTTGGTTCTTGGGCCTTTGAGCAATTCCTTTAACCATTTCTCCTCCAGGGGGCGCCGTATCATGGCTGACCCTGTGCTCTGATGCCAGCTTCCTAACAAACTCAGATATCCAAAGAAAAGTTTTCCACTGAGTAGTAAAGTTTATCTCGATCAAAGGATGCTCCTCGTTCTTCTTCTTCTTCTTCTTCTTCTTCTAATTCGCCGATATGGGAATATTTAATAAGCTGCTATGATGTGTTAGTCTTTTATAACATTTTGTGATTTGGGAATTGTTTGTAATTGTTTTTGCCGTCTGACATGATTTAGGAATCTTTTATAAATCTGTTACCGATTACGATCTGCAAAGATTTGAGAAACATTTATAATCTGCTGGGAATTTGGGAATCTGTTAGAATTTCCAACAATTCTGGAATCTTTTAAAATCTGCCCAGGTTCAGGAATGTTTCATAATTTGGGAATGTTTTAGAATCTACAACCTGCAACAGAGACAGAGAACAGGATTAAGAGGTAGAAAGGTAGGAGAGGAAGAAGAGATGATTAGATGTTAACACGGGTTAGTGAAGTGTGCAAGCCGTTAGAAGATGTTGAGAAGAAACAGATGGAGGTTAATGCATCTAGGGACGGGAGAGAGGGGAGAGAGGAGTGTTAACAATTTAACACGGTTTAGTGGAGTGTGTGAGTTTTAGGAAGTGAAAGGAGAAGGAGAGATAGAAAGATAGGCATGGGTTGGGGGGGGGCGGGGGGCAGAAAAATGGCCCTTTTTAGTGCTGGTAACTGGACCTGAGAGTTGTCCAGCTTAAAAGGAAGCAGAGATAGAAGATAGAGAGGTGAAGAGAAAGGTGATCCTAAAGAGAAGGTGTGTGTGTGTGTGTGTGTGTGTGTGTGTGTGTGTGTGTGTGTGTGTGTTTTAGTATAGGTGTGGGAGTGTGAGGGGATTTCGGTCTCTTATCTGATGAGAAACAGGTATCATAAATATCCAGCTCATGCATTACAGGAAACACACACACACACACACAAAAGCACACACCATAATATTTCCCCCCTTTCCGAACCATCATGGATCAAAGCGTATGGCTGAGCAGATACATTCACTATTCTCACTCACACACACACACACACACACACACACACACACACACACACTCGGCTCAGCTACTTTTGCCACTTCATTCAATAGATCTCTAATAGGCCGATTTTAAAGAACTGCAATAAGCAGTCGGTCACACACACTCGGGTGCTGAATGGGCCCTTTGTTGTGTAGGAATGTGCAGAGACACACACACACACACACACACACACACACACACATATGTGGTAGCTATATAGTTGGCCTCACATACTTGTAGGCATCTCGTTTGTCCTCGAGATAAGCCGAACTTGTGCAAAATGAGTGCTGTTGTTCTCTCACACACACACATACATACACACACACACACACACAAAAGTATGATTGACAGATTCTTGTGTATGGAAGGCTTTAACTCAAATCTGATGATTTCTCGCCACATTTGTCTGACAGCGGCTCCCTAAGCCTCTGCGGTCTGCACGCGCATTTGTGTGTGTATGTGTCTGTTTATATGTGTGTGTGTGTGTGTGTAAATCTCTGAATGGACATATGAGGCTCTAAGCCGCTCCAAGGCTGCACCTGAGTCCTGCACTCGTTTCCCGATCACGGCGATATCCCAGCATGCCTTTGTTCTCGTCACACAGAGTGGAGGATAAAGGCTCGTCACGCTGGCGCTCTTTTCTTCCCTCCATCCTTTTTTTTTTTCAGAGATTGTTTTCTGTCTTCTGTCGGTTTTGGACACGAGACGAGACCAGGCCTGGTTATGTTTGCAGAGTGAAAATCCCCTCATGTCTCTCGCTGTTAAGTTTCTCTCGCAAGTTACGTTTCTGTCCAAATGTTTTGCAGTGTTTCCATCAGCTACTTGTTGTGTTAAATATTCATAACACTTCATAACAAAGACTCAAGCATTGTGGATAGTCCGTGCACACTGACTTTGCTTTATGTTTTTTATTTAGTTTTTTGATGTAAAAAAAAAAATCACTTCATCAATTTCCTCTCAAGGTTTCTTTTTTTTCCTTTTTATTTTGTTCTAAAACATTATTTAATAATATAAGAATTTGGGCCCTTTTGTGTAACTTTTAAAATATATTTAGAATTTTTTTTACTTCTTTTTTTTAACAAATTTTTAATGCAGCGTTATATGACACAAAGAAATCAACAACTACAGCATTATTACATAATTACACAATTTCACTTTTACCATATGCAGTTAAAATTAACACACAACAACATTTAAACACACACAAAAAAAAATGGGCAAATTTATTTTAATAAATCAAAAAAACAAATAAACACTGATTTCTATGGTTGTTTTTAATACAAATATATATATATATATATGTATATACCAATTTTTTTGTTATTTCCATTTATTTACTTGGACAGATTACAGTAAAAGTTTCATGTACAGAAGCAAAAATGTATACAGCGTTCCTCAGGGCTTAACTATAGGGCCTGTTAAACTCAGAAACTTAATACATCCTACAGCAAATATGTGTACTTTCTACTCCACTACATTACTGTATGGTGATACATAACTACTGTAGTGGCTAGCATTTGAAGTAATATGATGGCTATTTAGTATAATTTCATGAATTGCTTTCCCTAATCATGTAGCAGGTGTTTGAAATAAGTGGAATTGGTTGTAGGTAGTCATGGAACAGCACATTCTCAGTCGAGAAGCACAGAGAGATTTGGAGAGAGAGAGACTTTTTTTTCTATGATTAAAGCCTACTTACAGCTACCTATACCTAATACTAGGGATGCCCCGATACCGGTATCGGGTATCGGCCTCGATACCACATTTTTTAAAGTACTTGTACTCGTTAAAAGTCCCCCGATAC
>JAQMYK010000038.1:5516086-5533586 GCA_030014345.1 Clarias buthupogon
TATATGTGTGTGTGTATAAAAGGGGGTTATGTGGGTATGTATATACTGTAGGTGTGTGTGTGTGCGCACACTATTGATCAACAATCGGGAAGCTGTAACAGCTCACTGTTCCGAGCGATCGCCAGCACTGCATAAGATAACCACTGACACAAGAACAAAAGAGAGAGAGAGAGAGAGGGATGGATGGATTGAGGGGTAGAGAAAAAGAAATAATGAGGGGAAAAGGCAAACAGAGAAAAAAGAGTTAAAGAGAGAGAGCGAATTATTCAGACTTTAATAGAGTGAGTGGGTCAGAGTACACACACTCTCAACACCATGTTAAACACACTTGTGCACACACATAAGTGTATAAAAACAGACAGAAAGAAAAAAATGGAACAACCATAAAGAGAGATGAAAGTTATAAGAGAGCCAGTGTGCGTGTGCACACGCATACACGCACGCATACACACAGAGCATGTGGATGAAGTTAAGTGTGTAAACTGATCCCGGCGTGTGTGTGTGTGCTGTTACGGCTACAGTACGTAAAAATATTCTGTGTTGTTTGACTGCAAAGGAGCGACGCTACTGACCAGGACGGCACCTCGGTTACGCTCCTGAGGCTTTAATGACAAACAAAGAAACAAACAGTCAACAATCTTAAGTACAATTACATTAGCAGGTACTATGAATAAACCTACTTTTTTAAGTGTCCTGAAAAGACAGATATATAAAGCTATTTTAAAAAATTTTCTTAATAAAGTGTTATTATTTTTATTTATTTATTTATTCATTTAGTCAGTTACTTATTAATTCACTGTAATCATAGAAAGCCTATAAGCTTAAAACTGGAATCCACTGTAGTGGATTTAGCTTACTTTAATCAATTAATGTATTAATTTATTAAATTAAACACTGAAATAAATTTTTGTTTCAGTTGTTATCTTTCTTTTCTTTATTTGTTACATTTTTTTCTATAAATGAATTTTTCTATAAATAGTTCAGAAGCGTTTTGCGGTCCTGCGCGCTGCTACTTGTGTTTCAGCACTTAGTAAGCAGAACTCCTGTCTATTGTGAAAATGTCTTCAACACTCAGATTGTATTTTTGACATTTTGCAAACTTGGACCTAAAACACTTCTTTTTTTTTTTTTTTTTTACTAGTAAATGTAATTAATTATATTAATTAATTTTCATTCTTCATTAAAGTCTGTATGCACCAGTTAGTCTGTTAGAGTGGTTCACTAAAAAGCATTTAGTTTTAGTAGCCTAATTATTATGGCATGGTGTAATTAATCACAAAGTCAGTCTGTAATTAAACATTAATTAAACTTTAATTAATCATTAATTTATCATTAAGTCTCTAGAAAACTAAAACACATTGTTTCATTAACAGTTTTGTTTTTTTTAAAGCTGGTTATTATAAATAACAGTCATGTAAGTCAACCTAAATTAAAATGAAAAGATTGAATAAAAATGTTAAATGATGATGATAATGATGATGATGATTATTATTCTATCTGGAAAATAATTTATAATATAATATATGTACAAGAAAAAATATGAAATGAGAAAAGTAAAAATTGTAAATAAATAAATAAATAAAAGGGAGGGTACTAATTCAAATTGCATCATGTTCACGAATTTGGGTTATCGCCATGTATTAAACCCCAGTGTTCATTTTTTTGTTTGTTTGTTTGTTTTACCCAGCACTACTTTGCTATTTCAGAGGACATAAAGGTCATTCGTAGATGTAAAATGTTTGTAGAATATTAAAGAAAATTGAGATTCATTAATTATTTACATACATGCAGCTGTCATACTGTATAGCACCATGAATAGAATTTTTCCCCATTTTTGCAAATTACACCACATCTTCAGACGACACGGACGAGCCAGCAAGTAGATTTTGTATATACTCTGTATAATGCATAATATTTAAAAAAAAAAAAAAAAAAAAAAAAAAGACATATAAGGCTAATATTATATGTAGTACAATAAATACCTTATAAGAGTACTGTGCAAAAGTCCTGAACACCCCACCCCCTATTCTTTATATGAAATTTAATTAAATGATGTACTATAAATCAATACAGTATATTAAGTATATTAAGAAATGTAAAGATACACTGTCTGTTTGTGTAACGACAGCAACCTCATTTCCCCTCTTATCTGTTCTAACCACTCGTCTGCACTTTTTTCTCACTGGTTCTGCCTTAAGCTAGTTAGATGCTTTTATGGTTGAATGTGCATGTGTGTGTAAGTGTGTGTACAGGTACAGTAGCTAGAAAGTTTTTTTTTTTTACCCCATCACCACCCTACTTATATATAAAAATAAAATAGTTGAAGAAAATGGAAGACAAAGAAAACTAAAAACTAAACTAAAATGAATTAGTTAATCCATACAGTACGTAAATGACTAACTAAATAAATATATAAGCCTGCAAACAAATAAATATGGATTAAATTATCATCATGTACATGAAAGTGGAATAAAAATGATTTTAAAAAATGTGTTGTTTTATATCCGGTCACCTACCACACCTCAGACAGCAGTAAGGACGTTTCCAACATTTATATATAGTATAAAGTAAAATTTTAATAACTTAGCAATGTCACTTATAAAAGGAGGAGAAGAAGGAAATATATATTATAAAGAAAGAAGTAATTAGTAAAATAAGCTCTTTAAAATAATTGAAGTGTCTTTCACTGCTTTGTGAGTGTGAAGTTCTTCGGTGATTTGAGCAGACATACCACAAATCAGGTGAGTTTTAGATTTTTATTTAATAACGATTTAGAGGACAGAAATTAAATATAGCACAATATAGAGAGACAGGGACTTGTCTGCTGAGAGTGATGATCACTTGTCTCTCTCTTTCTCTCTGTCACACACACATACACCTCGATCACTTTTGTCAAACTCACTGAGCATGAAAGTAGCAATTTTACAGCATGGGGACTACAGTAACATTTACTCAGGCCGCACGAGGTGCCCTGCTCTCACTCTCCCACTCACTCACACACACACACACACACACACACACACACACTGCTGCTACTTCCACACACTTACCTCTTTTTTTTTCCCCAAATTTTTTTTTACTTTTTTATCCTTTCTCTACAAATCTTTCCTTCAAGGACAGCAAGTTAGAGTGAGCAATGATCCGTACTGCACTACACTCTGAAACAAAAGTGTGCCATCTGTCTCTCTTTCTCTCTCTCTGTCTTTTACACACAGATACAGTACACACACACTTACAGTACAGCTGGCCTGTTAGGAAGGGTTAAATTTAATTTCAGGGTACAGCATTGGTGTTTAAAGCACTGATCATAACTTCACACACTTCTTTTAAGCACTTTTTAAATATTTCCCGCTGGCTAAATATTCTGCATGTGTTTTTATGACCCCACTTGGTCAAGAGCTTTTAATTTTTATTTTATTTACATTGATTTAGCTATAACAATACCGTGACCAGACAGGGCGTTTTTAGTATTCCTGTAACTATTAAAAATATGTTTATAACATTATATTTTAACCAAAGATTTCTAATGTAACATTAAGTAAAGTGATGTAGCTTGTTTTAACAAGATTTAAAATAAAATAAAAGACAGTGTGTAATATTTTATGGCACAGCATGTACAGTATGTAATGTGTTTCCTCAAAGTAACATTCTGAACATAGTGTGCAATATTTAACATTATCACTGCAGCATTTATTGCATAACATTCATAATGTAACATTTTTTACATCAAAAGCAAATTATATTTATATTGTAATATTTATAATTCAAGATTCATTTGGTAGTATTAATAAATTAACATTTATAATGTAACATTCATAATATAATACTCATTATGTAATATCTATAACAATATTAATTACTTTAAAAATCAAGTTGTAACATTCAAAATGAAACATTTATAACATAACATGTTATAGCTGGTAAACGTTCCACATGTAAGCATTTAAAATGTAACATTCATAAAGTAACAATAATTACATTAAACATCTGATTTTCATGTTAAAAATATAATATTTATAATGTAACCTCCATAAAATTACATTCATAACCCAACATTCATAATGTAACAGTCATTAGGCAACATTTATAACATAACATTTATTTAAAAAATCTAATTGTAACATTCAAAATGTAACATTTATGATGTAACATTTATGACACAACATTCAAAATTGATGTAAAGTAACATTAATTTAAAAACTAATTTTATAATTTTGTAAAATGTAACATTTATTTAAAAAAAAATATATAACAGCTTTTAAAATTTAACATTATGTTAAACATCTGCTAAACATTAAAAATTCAAGTGTAAATAATGCAAAAAACACCATTATATGTTACATTCATAAAGTAGCATTTATTACACTAGAATCAAATTGTAACAATTGTAATGCAACATTTATTAATCAAGAAAATTTAGTTTGCACCATACTCTTTATACTTTGATGTATTTATTGTAACATTTCTAACAACTTTCACTGTGAAGTTTCTAATCCAATATCTGTAACTTTATTCTGTAACATTGTCTAATGCGAACTTTGACATATGTACACATTTTAGACATGCCTGTTTATTTTCACGATTTCAAGCAGCACGTGTATCATTATGAACTGAAGAGAGATGCACCTCATGTTACCCGGTGAATGCGATCTTTCTGCCTCAAGTTTAGAGCATAAGGTTCCTAACGTGGTGCTTTCAACTTGACATTTTAGTGTGTGATTTCTACCATGACGCCTCTGACATGACATTTTAAGGTGACATTTCTAATGTGTGGTTTTTAAAATGTGACATTTTGTAACATCGCGTTCCTTCTGTAACTTTCCTTATGTGAAGTTGTTGCTATTAGTGACACGTTGCATGATTGGCATAAATGCAATTCTGAAAGTTTGCGTGTGTATGTGTGTGAGCGCGTATGTGTTTGCTGTTTCTTACAGCAGAGTTGCATGGAATTAATCCCGGATTTGTCCACACACACACACACACACACACACACACACACACACACACACACAC
Source organism: Clarias buthupogon (assembly GCA_030014345.1). Taxonomy (NCBI): domain Eukaryota; kingdom Metazoa; phylum Chordata; class Actinopteri; order Siluriformes; family Clariidae; genus Clarias; species Clarias buthupogon. The sequence continues at coordinate 5,521,100 of JAQMYK010000038.1, forward strand.
ACACACACAGTAACAGTAGCAGTAGGGAAACAGCAGCACCTCTGAGTTATGTCATATAAAGCTGATTGATTTACCTTCCCTCATTAAAATTGTGTGTGTGTGTCTGTGTGTGTGTGCCTGCGTGTGCACATTTGTCTTCTGCTAAAACTTGAGCACTAAGCAAAAACTCCAGGTTTCTTCCAATTAAACAGAAAAACTTCAGCACCTTAAAGTGTAATCATCTCTAATCTTTAAACTGTGATTATTCCTTACTTAAAAGAACTGCGTTAATTGGTGATATTTGTCAGGTGTGAGGTGTGTTCAGAGAATAACACTGTCACGGGCTCAAGGCTGCTGCGTTTCTCAAATAAGTCCAAATTAACCATTAAACATTTTACTGAAATTGTAGAACGTATTTTTTAAAAAGAAAATCATGAAACCATGTGTGCTTGTGTTAGAGGTTATGTAAACTTATTACAGTGCACACACACACACACACAGTGCACACACACTCTTCCAAGTAAACTCTCTTTTTAATCATACTAGGTAAATTTTCTTTTTAATGACCTTGAGGAAACTCGCATTTTGTAACTGCCCTAGGTAAACTCGATTTTAGATCACCTGAGGTAAATTAGCTTTTTAATCACCCGCGATAAAATTGTGTAAGGTAAAGTCTCTTTTTAATCACATGAGTTGCACTAGCTTTGTAATCACCTGAGGTAAAACGCATGAGGTAAACTAGCTTTTTAATCACCTGAGGTAAAACGCATGAGGTAAACTAGCTTTTTAATCACCTGAGGTAAAACACATGAGGTAAACTAGCTTTTTAATCACCTGAGGTAAAACGCATGAGATAAACTAGCTTTTTAATCACCTGAGGTAAAACGCATGAGATAAACTAGCTTTTTAATCACCTGAGGTAAAACGCATGAGGTAAACTAGCTTTTTAATCACCTGAGTTAAACTCTATTTTTATCGAGGTATAGCTGCTTCTTAGAACCTGAAGTAGACAAAGTTTTTTGAACGCTTTGCTTATCACTCAAAATAATGTAACTTTTTAATCAACTGAGGTATCTCTGATCCTCAGGTCAGGTATTTCATTTATTTTATTTTTTTAATGTGAGTTTTTGCTGTGTGTCTTGTCCTTTCGTCGACACGTAAACTCCTTTGAAGATCAGTGAAAACTGACTTTTTAAAAATTCCTTCCCAGGTAAAGATATTAGGACTGTAGTTTTGGCTAGTAAGTGCGAGCACCGCATACACCGTATCTTTGGTGTCTGACATCAGAGTGTAACATACTGTACCAATTAATACAGTTCTTTTTCTCGTTTTTTTTTTTCTTTTCGCACCTAAATAAAAAAACGTTAAATTTACCTTAAAACATGTCCAAGCATTGTTACGAAATACATTTGTGTTCTCTTATTATAAAGACATCAAATTTTGGTTCAAAACCCCAAAACCCCCAGCTTAAGTGGGTCCACCGGGTTTTCCAAAATGTCTCAGATACAATAAATACTTAACTTTTTTTTTCAATATTTAAGCTTTAAAAGCAATTTACATCCTGAGAGCAAGATAGGAAATAATCTAAATGGATGCTAAGTATACTGTACTTGTTTTTTTAAATAAATAAGGAATAAATAATTTAAAACGAGAGAGAAAAACTCTGATCAAATCCCTCCTCACTTTCTGTTAGGAAGAATTTTCTGATTTGTTTTGTATTTAAAACATTACAGGCACAAAAAAATGCAATGTTGAAAAAAAAAAAAAAAACACCTAAGGTATTCTTCGCCTCTTTACTGCACAAAATGACAACATGATCAGAGTGCTTAAGTCCGGTATTAGACGATTTTATTGTAAATTATTAAAAAGCTGAGTGGTGATGGAGATGGCCTTGAGCATTTCTCACTTCGGATAAACATCCTGCGCGTCAAACCAACAAGCCGTCGGATTTCACTCCTCATTTAGTGTGTTGGAACAAGCTTGTTTACCGCGCACGTTAGATTGCCGTAATCTCATATTCAATTTCCCCGTCCTCCTTCATTGCCTCTCATCTATGAGTCTGCACTTTAATTCACCCTTTTATTCGCTGATATCAGGGGACTCATCAAACTGGAGAATAATATCTCCACGACACGCGCCGCAATTACTCTGAATTATCACGCCTTATAAACCTGCGGTTCAGAACAAAATGCTCAGCGTCTCAGGAAAATCGTAAATTGCCTCACACTGCTGTTTGGCAGATTGAGAAATCTATAATGCGCAGAATATCTGTAATTATACTTCTTTCTTTTCTTGTTTTTCTCTCTAACTTCTTTCTCTCTTAGTTGTTATAATCCTGACTGCTTTGGGCTCTTCACTCCTTTTCTCGTTCACTTCCGGCTTGAGCTGCGAATTCAGTATGCTTTACTTTACCTATAGTTGAACATGTGAACAATCGATTAATTAATGGTAACAAGAAATAATATTTCTTATTAAAAAATTTGTAGCAAATATTTCTCCGTAAAAAAATTTATGTAAACAATATTAGTGGCACAATCCTGGCAAATTAATGAAGCTCAAATAGTTTCGACAAACAGATCACGACAAATTTTTTTTTTATATTTAAAAATATTAATCGATAAGGTTGACAAAAATATCATTACAAAATGGTCCTGCTAAAATACAACATTCTGTATTGCACATCGTGTGAATGGGAAATGTGGCCGTTTGTGGTGTGCAGGTTAACACAGAAGAATGAGATACAGAGAAATATGATGCAAAACAAGCATCATCGGGTAATAGATATTTTTATTGGTTAAAGTAAATATTTAATGGGTTAATGGTTAATCATTAACGTCCCTATATTAGGGTAGCAACACGGTGCAGATCGTCAAGTCTGAATCTTTCTGTATTTTCACGCTCAGTAAGAGTATTCGCACTAGTGGGCAGGGCGATCAGAAGTGAACATTTTTAACCTCGGGTCATAAACCAAAATCTGTGAGAAAGGTGTGTGTGTGAGAGAGAGAGAGAGAGAGTGTGTGTGTGTGTGTGTGTGTGTGTCAGCTGTTGAGATGGATTAACTAAGTCTGAGTTGCAGCTGTCATTGAAATAGCCACATGCATGTTTCATTTAATTACGATTGTTATTTTCTTTCTATAGTTTAGAATTGAAACCTTACTCTCTCTCTCTCTCTCTCTCTCTCTCTCTCTCTCTCTCTCTCTCGTACACAAACACACACACACACATTAAATGCAAATGTGAATTCTGGCCCAGTGTCTGCAAAATCTCCTTCGAGTCATCACCAAGGACAAAAACAGCATGTTTATCCGGAAGATGTCATAAAGCTTAACATTACATCCTCCCCGCTGACATTGGAGACTCCTTCCATAAAAATAAATAGAAGTCACCGATTATAGTGATGTGCTGCTCCACCTCTTTCTCTCTCTCTTTCTCTCTCACTTTCATCCTCACATTCCACAGATCTCATCACATCACTGGCCCTTGGCGTGTCAATATTTAAAAAGCAGTCTGTCCCTCAGAAGATCATAGAGAAGCGAAGAGATAAATGTCATAACCTGCTGCTATTTATCCTCCTCAAATAGCACAGCGGCCGAGCCGTCTCTCCACCGAGGGGTCCTGCCAGGAGGTCCCGCCTCACCTACACTCACCCACACGTATCCCTCCGTCCACTCTGTCCATCCCTTTCGTTCTCTTTCTCCATCCTTCAGTTTTCATTGCAACGACCCCATGACATTAAATAACGATATGAAAAGCATGCTCACTTCCTGTTTGAAGAGGAAGTACACCTGATGGAGTGCAGACTGTTGTAGTGATCCTTCTTATTCTGTAACTTCTCTGTCTAATTTGATTTATTTCTTTTTTTTATTCATTCATGTCTTTCTTTTTCTTTTTTTTTTCCACACTCAAAAAAATTCTCTCTCTTTCTCACACACACACACACACACACACACACACTGTTTAATATTTCCCTGTGTGTGTATGAGATACAGAGAGAGAGACGTTAGATGCGTCTGTTACACAGCTGGTTATAACACACGGGTCCAGCTGTGATCTCTCCATCTCTTCCCCTCTTTATCCCCCTCTCCTCTCATTCATTAGTGGTTAGAGGGAGGGAGGAGATTAAGGGATGATGGAGATCTCTGTGTGTGTGTGTGTGTGTGTGTGTGTGTGTGTGTGTGTGTGTGTGTGTGTGGTGATGGAGGGATGTGCTGTTAAATTGCCTATTAGGAAGAAAAGAAAAAAAAACATATATGTAACAACAGCAGGGACCTTGAATCAACCCTCAGCACACTTTTTCTCCCTTTTTCCATTTTGTTCTGGTTGATGTCACCTCGACATGGCATGCACACACACACACACACATACACCTGTCATCCACAGGCACTTCACAAAAGAAGTATTTTCAATTTAGCATGGGTCATTGAACAGAGGACACTATGTTCTGACCAAACACACACACACACACACACACACACACTCACAAACACACACACAGGTTGAGCTCTGCTATAGTGACTGATTTCGCCTCCTGACACTCCAACACTGTGAAGGTATAGAGTTGCTTTAATTTAATCTGTCACTCTCTTTTCCTCTGTCTTCGAATCAATGAAACTGGAGACTCCTTCCATAAACATTACATAAACTTTTGGAAAATAACATCATGACCATATCCACGCTTACACTTGTTACACTTGCTTACAATTTGATTAAGTATTGTACCCACCATGCAAAGTGTACAAAGCATCCCTGTCAATGAGTTGTTACCATAGTAACCATAATATGCAGGAGCAAGTGTTGCTAAAAAAAATCAACACTTCCTGACCAATCGGAATGGAGAGTCGACTTCGTTTTCTATACAGACGTCAACAAGCATGCTGTAAAAACGGCACGCTTCCACAGACCGGCTTTTATTTCTAACGTCGAGAACATCTATTTCCACGCGGAGTAGTTTGATTTTACTACTTATAGCCCTTTATTTCGGAGCGTGTGGCTCTCCTGAGGAAAGTGTTCGCGTTAGTATTAGCATTAGCGTTAACAAAGTAGCTCCTGTTTAGCCAATAAAATGTTGTCTCCTAATTGCTAATCTTCCACCCATTTCACTCTCCAGGTGTTATTTTAAATCAAATAACTTGCATGAGCGTGATGTCGTCTTTCTCATTCCTTCTCTCCGGTATGATGTCATGGTATCAGTGTGTTTGTTGATGACACTGAGAAAAGACATAACACTTTTAACGTGTTACACACATGACCAGGTCAGGGATGATCTATCAGCATCTCTCTCTCTCTCGGAACATGGAGTCTGAAGTATGATGTCATGCTTTAAGCATGTGTGTGTCTAGGGCTTTAGAAGTGGATTGTTCAAGCAGTATTATCTCTCTCAGTCTCTCTCTCTCTCCTTCGCTCTCTCTCTCTCTCTCTCTATTTAATGTAAGATTAAAGTGTGTATTTAACTCAAACGTACACAGCGTCCCCAGATGTAGTCGATCAGCCGAGACAACAAGCTAATGTCGCTAACAAGCAATGAGCGGTAATAGCCTCCACTTTAGCATAATGGTCTCAGTGTCTCAAATAAGCAGGCTGATGTGGTTTCTATAAAGCAGGACAAACCAATGTCACACACATTAAAAACTTAACTTCTTTTACTCTAAGATATGTTGCGCAGTCTTGCTGGCAGACCCGGGTAGGAGGTGTGGCCTAATGCGTAAAGGCAGCTGTTGTACATCAGTGCAGTTATCGTATATCACTCAAATGTATTGGGTGCAGTTGAATTCTGGTTTGTGATTGGTCAGGTTTAAAGGCGTGTATTAATCCACTCATTCATATAACTCATGGCAACAAATCATTCACAGGGACACTTAAAAAGTGTGTACATGACCAAAACTCCAGTTGTTTTAGTGGTTAGCACTGTCAGGGTTTGGGGTTTGAATCTCGACTCTAGTCTGTGTGCACGTTATCTTTGTGCCAACTGTGTTTTTCTATGAGTCCTCTAATTTGCTCCAATAGTCCAAAGACAATACAGTAGGATGTGTTGTGTTTCCAAATTGGCCATAGTGTATGATTGGGTGTGTGTGTGTGTGTGTGTGTGTGTGTGTGTGCACGGTATGCACCAAAATATACAGTACTGAAACTCAGACGCGCATGTGCGTTTGTGGACGGGTCATAGCTCCAGACGCACTTGTTCCCCGTAGTGAAAAGGATGTTGTATTGTGCAGTTGTTGTTGGAAACCAGAGGAAAAAGTATCCGTAGTTGAGTATTATTATCGAGTATTATTATTTTCTCATACGGATGTGGTCGTGAATGGGGACCGAGTTTTGAAAAGGAGGCAGAACAATTCCTTCCCATACCCGTCCCATTCCCCCCATCTTACACCCCCTGAGGCCTACTTGTGGAGAATGGTAAAGGAGAGTGTGTGTGTTTAACTGTGATGATCCGCCAAGAACTGTGCCTGCATAACGCTAGCAAATCGTCTCGTTTTGCAGGAGTCTGCAGCGACCTTTGTTCCGGGAATCCGGCTTGAGAATCTGCGTGAACGATATGAACACTGTCTGCAGCAAGGCGGTGCACGAACACTTTTAAACACTTACATTACGCTTACCGTGGGAAATCAACATACGAGGAGTGTGTATGTTCGTTTCTTTCACGAGAAATAAACTTGTTCATAATATTGTTCATCTTTTCATTTCAGTACTGTATATTTAGGTGCATACTGTATGCCGCATCATATTTTGTGTGTGTGTGTGTGTGTGTGTGTGTGTATATATATATATATATATATATGGTTTAACATACACAAAATATTTTTACACGTATTTTGTTTATGTACAACTTTAAACATGATCAACTCTTTTTTTTTTTTTTAAAGAAGCAAATTTCAGACGCCAAGCACTCCTCGCCTGATCGACTCCATTTGTTTATAACCGTCACTTTAAAACTCAGGAGCTCTTTTCTTCTTTTATCTTCAAAACAGCACTTGAATAAATCTTGTCTTCCGTTTCCTCCTTTTGTTTTTGAACCTATTGTGCTCGCTGAGCGTGCTGACAGTAATTGATTGCATGACGTCGCGATCTTTAACAAAAGTGCGTCCTATCGAGCTTTTGTACCTGCGCGTCACGTCCTTCACAAACACAAGCAACTTTTTTCTCTTTTTTTTTTCTCACTTTGCGAGGCGATAAGAGCCAGAGCTCGTTTACAGAAAGCATCAATGGATCATTAACATCCAGTCCACCAAGCAGCTTGGGTTTCTTAATTAGCGTCTCATTTACCCAGAAAGTCAATAAAGTCTGTTTGGGCCGTGTGTAAGTCTCCACGCGGGCTCATCCTGGGGTATTCTGTGGTGTGTTTGTGTGACTGTGTGTGTGTGTGTCTGCTGGATTAGAGGGTTAAATGTTTTCACAGATCTTAGTAGTGGACTCTGTAATTAAGACACAAAAAAAAATTCATAATATGATGAGGCATACAGTATGCGCCTTAATATACAGTACTGAAATGAACAGATGAACAACAATATTACCTTTATATTGTTCAACTGCAAGCCACTGGCATTTATTATACACATTGTTTCACAGTTTTAGCTATCCAGCTAGCTATTATGAGCTAACCTGACAGGATGAATTCATGATTTCAAGATATTCATCATAGAGGTTTATTAACATCACTGTTAACATTAGCTAGCTAGCTAATATGAAGTAACCTTGCGTGAATTTTTGGGATAATTACTAAGATTAACACTTACTAGCTAGTTACCATGGACTAATGTGACAGTAGTACAGTATGTATTTGTATATTTTCTAATGAAGCTAACCAAATTGCTCAAGTGGGCTAAATTTCGGAGGATTCCTCAGTCATATCTAATGCTAAAGCTGGCAACTTTAAAGAAGACTGGAAAGAAGATTTCAGAGAATTTTTTGCTACAGTAGGTACATTCATAAAACTTTTTTGTCCCAACATTTTCTGCTAGCTAGCTAGCATGAGTTAATTCAACCAGGATTCCGGAGAATAATTTTATAGATGTTTATCGAATTTACTGCTAGATATTGTTATTTAGCTAGCAATCATGCGCTAACTAGATGTGATTTCTGAAAGGATTATTACACTGTAAAAATTATATCTCTAGCAAAACCTATCCATAATTTCTTAAAATACCTTTATAACAAATACAAAAATATAAGATTATTATGTCAATCATTAAGCTAGTTTATTTTTAGTCAAATGTTACTAAAATTGTAAAATTCTTTCAAGAAATAAATTCCAAAAAATAGCAAAATTAGCTGCCAATAGTGGCAGTAGTTTTTTAAATAGTTTTTTTTGCTTCATTTTTTTATTATTAAAATGTTTAAAACATTTATGTCAATGTGACAAACCTAGCTAGCTAGCTCATGTGAGAGAATTGGAGAGAACAGATGTTAATCAGCTAGCAACCTTCCACAAACTTCAAAGAGATTGGTTATCAGATATTAGTATCAAGTAACCTAAAAACTTTATACAACAGAATAATTTCTAGCTATTATTTAAACTATTAATGAATAAATAAATTGTAAGTGTACAACTGTCTGGTGGTTCATATTTACTACGGATTAAAAGTAAAAAAAAATTTCCACCCGCTATCTGGATTTTGCAATTTTGCAACTTTTCCCGCTAATCATTTAAAGGCACCAGCGCGTTGTGCATGTCTTAGCGTTAAAAAAAAATAATCCACGGCGTCGTGAGTTCTGCGTGAACAGGATATCGATATCTTCACTAATAAGGATCAACTGAGTGAAATTGTGTTAGTGTTTGATACCTGATGGAATAAAAACCAGTTCCTGGTAGTGGACTCAGACTTTTGGACCCCGCTGTAGTTACAGTAATGTTGTTGTATCAATCAGAGACGCTGCCAGACTTTCTGCCTCCGATCATTCCAGTATGAGGCCACACACACACGCGCGCACACACACACACACACACACACACACACAGCTGAGCTCTTAACTGTAGTGAATGATGGGAATTAAAGACCTGAAAAACTATGTTAGAGAGAGATTCTCTCACTCAAACTCCCTTGTGACATCGGTTAACCCTTTTAGACCTCAGCGCAGATCCATAAACACTGCGACCCCACAGCGCTGCGAGCGAGGGCTCCAGTCACCAGAGTGTGGATCAGTTTTCTCTAACAGCGGCACTGGCAGTAGTGCAGCTGCAACTACATGGTTCTTTCTAATACATCACCGTTTCTATAATGATGCCTCATTCACATGGGGTGGTACAGCTGATCCTGGAATACTGAGGACTAAACTCTAAACACTGAAGGCAGATTGCTGAACACTGAGAACTGGACACAAATAACGGAACACTGAGAACACTGAGGACGGAACCGTACAAATTGAAACTCTTGAACACTGTGAATCACTAAAGTACTGAACACAGAGAATTAAGTACTGAACACTTGTTCCTGAGTTCTGAAGACTAAGAGTATTAAAGACTGCAGACTGAACACTAAGGACTAAACTAAAAACAATGAGGACTGAGAACTGAATACTGCACACTAAACATTAAGCATACGGAATACTGAACACTGAGTGCTCAACACTAAACACTAAGTTCTGAGTACTAAAGACCGATTCTGAGTACTGAACCGAGGGCTGAGTACTCGGGCTGAACACTAAGGGCTGAGTCCTGAGTGTGATGTCCAGATGAGGCTGAGAGACAGAGGGCAGACTGAGACATGACACACGAGTGTGTTGTTGATAAATAACCTTTCCTTTACACACACAGCTGTCAAACCCTCAACACCAAAGTTGTCTCGGCTGCTTCTGAAATGTCAGTTTAGCATCTCGACACGTCAGTGTCAGCTCCCGGGAAGGGGAAATAATCCTAAAAATAAAAAAAACAGAAAGAAAAAACAACATTGATTTCTTGTTTTAGAAATGGATAAAATTCTCACAACAGCTCCCTACTGAGAACGAGGGGAAAAAAACATCTGGATTAAAAACTGAAACACGTCTGAGCTTTCGAACTTTACACGTGAGCAGCCCTGTGCGTAGACACGTGAGAATAATCCGTTATGTTTCTCAAATTCACATTTTATTTGTCACATACACAACCGTACACAGAATAATACACAGTGAAATGCTTATACAACTGGCCATGACCTTAAAAAGAAGGATTTCTCTGTAAGAAAAAAATTGCACTCGAGAGTACAAATAAAAAAAAAAAATTATTTAATAAAGTAATACAAATATGAAATTATATTTATGTAAGCTAAAAATATACAATATTTATGAGGTTACCAAATAAAATAGAATTAAAACATAATCTTGCATCATACAGTCTTTAATGCGCACAGCACTGATATTCATAATGTTATTATAAGCACGCCATGATGTGTACTATTTGTGTGTACTGTACATGATTGTATGTGCGTACATGCATACTGTATATGTGTGTGTGTGTGTGTGTGTGTGTAAAAGCACTTAAAGATCAAAGCTAATAGTTTGTTAGTGACGAGTATGACTTTTAGATGTAGGTGATCATGACACATAAACACATGTAAGCAGTCACACACATACATTTTTCAGGTTGCTCAGTACACACACACACACACACGCGCGCACATGGACATCAGATAAGACTGAGGGTGTGATAAATAAGTGATTCGATCACTGTTTTGAACTGCTATCAGATGCTGCTCCCCCGCCCCTCTCTCACACACACACACACACACACACACACACACACACACACACACGGAACGACGAGAGAGGCCGTAAACCAGTCCTGCCTATAAAATCATAATCAGAAAGAGCCTCTTAACCCGTGTTCAGGTCAAACCGACTCATTAATTTTTACAATTTATTTTTTCCACTTAAAGTGGATTGACGCTAAAAATGATTTGTACTCGACTCAATTTATCTAATGAACACGAAAAATCGTTTTTAATACGGTTATTACACTACAGAGCTGACGTTCGGCTCGTTTTTTTGACCCCGAGAGTAATGACTTTGGCTGTAAATACTAAGCAGAGGGATGCTAACTGCTGAAGTTCCTTCAATATTAGCTTTCATGTTTTTGAAGCTCGTCTTTTTTTATCGTGTTCATTTAATGGGACGAGTAAAAGCTGTGATTAAATCCTGCACATTTCACAGTTTAAGAGAAAATGAGCCCTTTCTGCAAAACACAACCATAAAAAAAAAAAAAAGAGGTAATGTTAAATGCAGTGAAACTTAAAATGCTATTGTTATAAAACAGAAATATAACGGGCTACGCCAGGAACGCTACAGCGCTCGTGTTTCAAACCGCACGTGATAAATCGTGCATCTGTTCCATCCGTCAGTCTGATTTGTTCCGTCTCCTCCCTGAGGCTGACGGGGCAGAGGTTAAAGGTCGCGTCTGAGAGGGTCACGGTGATTTAAATCGGGGTTATTGTACACGACAGGAAGCGAGACCGCGAGTGTTTGAGTGTGTAAGAGACGGAGAGAGTGGCGTGACAAACTGGCCGACTGGAACTTGTGTTACAAACATATGGTGGCAAAACTGAGACGGATTAACAGAGACATCACGGAGAAGACGTGTGAAGTTTGACAGCTGTGTGTGTGTGTGTGTGTGTCTGGGGCATATCAGGGAATGATTCGTGATATGAATGAGTTTATATGAAGATGACTACTTCATCCAGAGCGGGATTCGGTTGTAAAAGAGGAATATTTTGGGAAGAATAGCCGAATAAGTTTGGCTGGATATTTGGAGATTTGTGTGTGCAAATGGGATTCGTCGGAATTCCTTTCGGAATGAACATGATGGATTTGTTACATTTCTGTTATTGTGTGGGATTGGTCAAGTCTACTGCTGAATGAAGTGTATAGGGTTAGTCACAATTCTTTTGGGTATGTGTAGGATTGGTCCAAATTCCTATAGAAGTGGTGGGATTGGTCAGAATTCCTATGGGAATGGGTGAGATTGGTCAGAATTCCTATGGGAATGGGCAGGATTGGTCAGAATTCCTATGGGAATGGGTAGTATTGGTCAGAATTCCTTAAGGAATGGGCAGGATTGGTCAGAATTCCTATGGGAATGGGTAGTATTGGTCAGAATTCCTTAAGGAATGGGCAGGATTGGTCAGAATTCCTATGGGGAATGGGCAGGATTGGTCAGAATTCCTATGGGAATAGGTAGTTTTGGTCAGAATTCCTATGGGAATGGGTTGTATTGGTCAGAATTCCTATGGGAATGAGTGAGATTGGTCAGAATTCTTGTTGGGAATGAGAGATTGGTCAGAATTCTTATGGGAATGAGTGAGATTGGTCAGAATTCCTATGGGAATAGGTATTATTGGTCAGAATTCTTATGGAAATGAGTTGTATTGGTCAGAATTCCTATGGGAATGAGTTGTATTGGTCAGAATTCCTATGGGAATGAGTTGTATTGGTCAGAATTCCTATGGAAATGAGTGAGATTGGTCGGAATTCCTATGGGAATGGGTAGTTTTGGTCAGAATTCCTTTGGGGATAGGTGAGTTTGGTCAGACATCCTGTGTGT
>JAQMYK010000038.1:5576446-5588113 GCA_030014345.1 Clarias buthupogon
TATTAAGTACTCGGTATCGGTATCGGCGAGTACTGAAATTCAAGTACTCGTACTTGTACTCGTTTTCCAAAAAAGTGATATCGTCGCATCCCTACTTTTGAGTAACAGGTAGAAATTAAACGTTTGCCAGCAAAATCTTCAAGTCTAATTTGTGGACCGTTTTAAAAAATTTAAGACCCTGGGTGGGATGTTTGGGTAAACGGATGGATGGATGGATGGATGGATGGATAAATGAATGAGTGAATACATAAATAAGCATTGAGTTCTGAAATAAAATAAAAACATATCTGGTCTACTTTCATATGTCTAATATCAGCATGCCATGAGGGAAACAGTGCTCGCAAGGCCTTCCAGATCTGCAGTAAGCACGGTGGTTAGTAGTTTCATCACGTGAAACGCTGACAAAAATATTTCCCCCTTCCCCGGATGCTGCTTGAGTCGCCTGGGCCTCATTTGTTTAATGTAATAGCTTTCTAGCCATCCACTAAAAAGCGAAGCTGGAAGCAACATTCATTGATGAGAAATCTTTTTTTCCCTTCAAGTCCAGCAGTATGTGGATTTTTTTCATGTTTAATGGTAGGAGAGAGAGAGAGAGAGAGAGAGAGAGAGAGAGAAAACGATTAAGGTTGGAGAGGAAACTGAGAGGCAGAATGATGGAGTGAAGGAAGGCAGCAGATAGTGAGATGAAGCAGAGAGACAGGAGGGTTATAGGAAGTTTAGAAGATGTGGAGAGGCAGAATGAGTAAAGAAGGAAAGGTGGAATGAGTGAGAGACAGAGAGAAAGAGGGGAAAAGGGAGACGGAGAGATGTTTGTGTTGGTAATGTGGCTATCTGTCACTTTAGTCCGGGTGTTTGCATAGCATTTAGCCTCACGCTGTGGCGTCGTTAGCGAGAGGGTGTGAACGAGAAAACTTCTCATTCACTTTATGTGTCCTCTCTCTCTCTATCTATCCATCTCTCCCAATCTCTCATCCCTTACTCCTCTTGAATCGATGGTGTTAATATTTAAACACACTCCTCGCCTTCTTTAGCGGCGGTTTCGCTAAAAGTGCCGAGTGCTGAATTACGTCTCTGTAAGTGCGACTCTCCATTATTCTCTCCTGATGTCATACAGTCTCTCTCTCTCTCTCTCTCTCTCGCTCTCGTATTCTCGCGCAAAAACACACACTGTAAAGTGAAACTGAGTTGTTGAACTGGTTCAAACACAGAAAATGATGGAATATAAACGTGAGTCAAATACTTAAAGAGTCAAGGAGGGCGTGGAAAGATTAGGAAGAGAAGCAATGACAGAAAATGAAGGTAAGAAGAGGAAAAGAGAGAGAGAGGATGAAAGAGAAGGGATAAAAAGTGATGAAGGGAGGATAGTGAAGGTATGGTGAGGAAAAGGTGTGAAAAAAGAAAGAATATCGAGGAGACGAGAAAGAAAGCAGAGAAAAGAGGAAATTAAAGATAAGAAAGGAATAAAAGCAATGGATAGGGAGGAGAGATAAAGAGGAATGAAAGGAAGGATAAAGAGAAAGATTAAGAGAGAAAAAAAAGGAGAGACAAAAAAAGACCTGAATTTAGAAAGATGAATAATGCAAGGAAAAAAAATGAGTCAGGAAGGACAAAAAAAAAAAAAACGAGAGCGCAAGAGAGAGAGAAAGAAATGTAGTGAGAAAAAAGGATAAGAAAAGAAGGACTCAGAAAAAAAAGAGAACAGGAGAGAAAAAGAAGCAATCTGTAGATCTTACTTCAAACACACACACACACACACACACACACACTGTTGAAGTGGCCAGCGAACCTCTGAAACTCCCAAATGCCAATCTGCTTCTCGTCCTCGTTTTCCCACTGCGCATCTTCCTGGCACTCGTTTTTTTTTTTTTTTGTCCCTCGCTCTTTTTCTCTCCCTGAGCGATACCCTGCTGCTGATCAGACCTTCACAGATGGTGTGTTTCTCTTCATTCTCACACTCCACACGAGCTCCTGTCTACACTCAGTGTGTCTCAAGACACACTTCTGTACAGTTTTAGCTCATGTGCGAGTAACGGATAATGGAGAGCGAGAGCTAGCATAGCTAGAGGCAGAAACTTCACCTGCTAGTAATAGTCACGTTTAAGTAAATAAGCTAATGCTAGCTAGCTAGCTAAACACAATCCTTCTCTCACTATCGCTAGCTCACTAACATGGTAACTGAAGGAAAAACTCAGGCCACTTGGAATGAAGTTGATCCGAAGTGTAATTTTAATGTAATTTTCCTCGTAAGAATTATTTTCTTTGACATTTCCTGCCACATCTGAGATCCTAGCTAGCTAGCTTTACCATCAAGTGTAAAGGTTTTTCCTTGGTGTCTAGTTATTAAAACAATTTTTTCATAGGGTTTTAATGTCATTTCTTTTGTACAGTAAATACAACTTCACCTTGGCCATAATAAAATACTTAACATGTACAGTACAGCGATATCATACTCGAGGTCAGGCTGTTCTGATGGACATTTCTGAGAAATCCTCAGCTCAGGTTGGAGGGTTAAATCCCGAATAGCATTAAATGGAACGCTAGTGTGCTATATAAAGTGTATAATCTCTTGTCCCACACACTAAGTAGTTCCCTTAATCAGGGGTTAGAGAGCGTTTCAGGCTTGTGTTAGGAGCTAGTCGACTTTTTAAATAAAAGTACGCGGATGGTTTAGATGCGAATCGGAACGACCGAGAAGCGATTTTGGCAGGCGCCTCCTCTCTCCGCAGTACTGAGGACCGTACAGACCTACTTTCTCCCATGCTGCGACCAACAGTAAGTGTTATTACTGATTGTAGAACACATCCCGGGACGCAGCGTGATACATATAGTTAAGTGTCCCAATGCTGTTACCCTCTTTTATCACCACTCACGGAATGTTTCTTGTCCAATCAGATCAATCAGTCAGAATTAACTGTTGAGCTTATATTCATTTTTTTCCCTAATACGTTGCCAACACACATGAGGTAAATGTTCAATTGTTCATGTTTCCATCAATTCTATTTAGCTGTCACTATTACTGTGTACTTACTTTACCTTATGTAAAACACCTGACAGCTAGGTGCTAATTAAGAAAAATGATAATTTTGCTAGAAGTAGAGTTTTTCATTTGTATCTAGTCATTTTTTTTTAAAGTAATTAACACATATGAGATAAAGCTTGATATTCCCAGTGTTTTCATTTCATTTCATTGTCATTTCGCTATTGTGTATAATTAAATAGTTAACAGTTACATGCTAGTTGGATTAGTAATTTGAATTTTGTCAACATCAATTCTTTCCTTAGCCGGCTAACGTTACCAACACGCCAGGTGTAAATGTTCCTGTTCTGTTGTGTATCAATGTGCTTTTGTTTTGTCAAGTTATTTTTTAAATTTTTTAGCATTTAGCAAAGAAATCTGAAGTAAATATTGATATGCACAATATTTTTGTTCAGTTTTTTTTACATCGCTGAGCCGTTATTTTGCCTGTATACAGATAAGTGACCATGTTCTAGCTATTGACAGTCATTTTTAAGCGTACTGATTATTTTGTTAGTAACTTTCCATGCTACCGTCTTGTTTCCATGGTAACCATGTGTATACATTTTGATATATTAGCAGACATGTGTCACATAGATAGATAGATAGATAGATAGATAGATAGATAGATAGATAGATAGATAGATTTGTATAAAATAAAAAAATTCAATCAAATAGTATTATTCAATTGAGATATCAAAGCAGCTGAATATGAACAGTGTCATCTGGCAAGCTTATATTTTTAGGGGTTTTAAAATTAAAAGAAAACTGATTTATTTAAATGCACATGCATTTGTTTGTTGAATAGCTCTGTCTTATGTACAGACTTTGCCGTTATGTCGCTATTGTAAAATGTTCTGTCTTGCTTCTGTCATCATGGAGCCTTTGCTCTGTCTTTATAAAAGATTAAGAACCATTCTTTGGGTTGTTAAACAGTCATTTCCAAGTTTACTTATTATTTTGTATACTTATCCACTTTACATGAGGTTATATTTCCAGGTAGCAGCTACTGTAGCTAAACTGTTACCCACAGACATCAGCTCTCTCATTCTCACAGACCATGTTTTCTGGTTTCCTAGAAACAGCATTCTCGCAATTGCGCCCGCTTGAATGATGAGTGTATTATGTGTTTTCCTTCCAGCGTTGAATAGGAAGCACATGGGAAGTGGTTTCGATGCTCCATTTCCCTCTGAGTTGTTTATATTGCTCATCGCTGAGATCAGCATAAATAAGATGGATTGGAGGTTTATTCTAAAATAAATGTTAGAGCGAAGTTGCTATAAAATTTTAAGACACGGTCTAAGTCAGTGGGACAGAGCGCTGCCACAACAGGACGGTTTAGCGTTAGCCTGCTAAGCGCTTTATGGAATAATTAATGGTGTATTAATGCCAGCTGGTTTCCATTAGCGAGTGTATGAGCTCAGACTCGTCTGTCTCCCATAATGCAATAAACAGAGACAGAGGGACCGAAAGTCTGAGTCCAACTACCAAGAACTGTTATATTATTTCATCACGTATTGAAAAGTAATTCAATGATAATTCTCGAACAAGACAATACGCCTTATTGGCTGAGAGCAACAAGGAAGACAAAACGCATAATGGAGACCATATCAGGTGTTAGTTGTTAAGCAAAAGCGATAATTATCACTAGGGTTTAAATCAAGGAAATAAAAAAACACATAAAAAAAACAAAAAGGCAATTTAGTGTGTGAGAGAAGATTCATCGAGGATTGGATTTGTCTCCGGTTTAAATAAAGGCCTCTTGAATAATACTGAGCAACTAAGGAAAAAAGTAAAATAAATCATTTAATGAAAACAATTCTCAGTAGTGGACTCAGATTTTTTTGGACCCGAGTGTCCATGTGTAATCACGCACTGTGTGCAGTTTCCAAAAACGCCTTTGAAAAATTACACACTGGAGAGCCAGGCGTTTCTCTCTGAAGCTTGCTCTGGGTCAAACCACGGGGCTGGGGTACACATTTAGCAGGAAGTGTGGGTGTGTGTCTGCATTAACTCCATCCAATATAATCCACAAAACCTCGCATGACCTGCCGCTAAGTGTTAAGTCACAGCTTTTATTTTCTGTTGTGTGGGAGAGTTATGAGTCCTGGGCTGAGAGATGCTGTTTATTTAACAAGCTAGTAAGCTAGCAAGCTAGACATCTCTCTAACACACACATACACACACAAACACAGAGCCTGGTCCAAAAATTGAGTCAAGAGGACATGTGTGAATGATTACATATAGCCTGAGTAATCCGATATACTATTTTATTTTTATGATGTTCTGTTATCGTGATTCATAAATCCATTTTAAACTCATACAAAGACATCAAGACAGAAAAGTATTTGGGTCCTAAATCACACTATACACATTACAGTCATACATTATACATTACACTCATAAACGTTGCATTATATGTTAGTGTCAACCAGCTGTACACAATTGTCTTGCACTATACACTGTACATGAGTCATATAACGTATACTATACAATTTATATTTAACATTATAATCATACATTTTACACTATACACTATGAATTATAGTAATACACTATGCAATATAAACTGTACATTAGTCATACACTGTACAATATACACCTTATATTAGCCATACAATATACACTATACATTAGTCATACACTATACAATATACACTGTACATTAACCATACACTATAAATTATTCTTACACTATACACTATACATTAGTCATATATATTGGTCACACACTATTTAACCAACATAGTGTAACGAATATATGTTAAATACAGTAAACCTTTTTCTTACACTGTACACAATACACTATACATTACAATCATGCCATATACACAACACACTAGTGACAAACTACAGTCTCACACACACACACAGACTACATTTATACAGTATTTACAGTATTTGTATTAAAACAACATTTAAAGAAGTTTAATAAAATATAAAGGATAACAAAATGTTATTAAAAGTGTGCTAAGGTGAAAAAAAACTAAGTACTAAAAAAACTAAAACAGTACTAAAATGAAAAACAAAAATAATATAATAAGCATTAAAATACATTTAAACTAATAAATCAATAACAATAAAAATAAATTACAAGTGATTAAAACATAATTAAAACATTAATAGAAAAAAAATTTTAAACGGAAAAAACCCTAACCAAATAATGTAAAAATATTAAAAAATAAATAAATAATAGAAACAATAATAACAAACATGACTTTCTAAATCACATAATATACAAAATTAAACTGATAAACATTTAAAAAGAACAAGATATAACAATATCCTCTTCGTTGCTGTTGGAATTGTTAACTAAATAAATCCTCTCTCTCTATGTCTCTGTATGTGCAGGTAAAGGGGGCGTGTATGTTCAGGAGAACAACACCATAGACACAGGTGAGGTTGATGTGGGGAGACGGGCGGTGCAGGATGTTCCTCCTGGGATGTTCTGGCGTTCTCAGCTCTTCATAGATCAGCCACAGTCACTCAAGTTCAACATCTCACTGCAGAGGGGCGCACTCGTCGGAGTATACGGACGCAAGGGACTGCCGCCTTCACACACTCAGGTAACACACACACACACACACACACACATCACAGAGCTAAAAATAAAACACGTGTAATGCTTAGTGGTTTGTTTGCCTTCTAATACGGAGGAAGAACAAAGTCTTTAAAGTTAAAGCAGTTGACAAAAGTGGGCAGAGCTAATAGTAAGTATTATTAACCTTGCTTGGAGAAAAGCTAATTATAAAACATTGTAAAAACATAGTATACAACAGTTAACTGAGAAAACCTAGTAAGCGGAAACTGTAACTTCTTAGTATCCTGGAGGCAGAGTCTGAGACAGAGGGCTGTCAATCATATGTTCATGTTGGAATATTAGACCATGCACACTTTTAGAAGTACTGTTAAGGAGTGAGTTTATCCATATTAGCATATACAGTCTTATATATTACTTTACTAGAACGTGAATCATAAAAACATTAAAAATATTTCATACTTTTTTTATTTCTGCAAAATGAAGCCACGCTCACTTCTTTCTGCTCTCAAGCTATGGGACTGTTAGCGAGCTGTTGACAGGCACATGTAAAAATGTCTTGGTAATTCATTGATGTGGTTTGTTTCTTTCTTTCTTTGTTCATTGTTGTGGCTAGCTCACCTCGAGGCTCCGGCGAAATTAGAGAGTTAGTATAGAGAGCAAGAAAACTAATGTTAATCCCAATCAATCAATGCTATTAAGCTAACTGAAGTTGTCCTTGGTAACTTTAGCTACTTTGGTTAATGGAGTCCACGGCGTGTGACTAGCGCTGGCGTGTCTCTGACTTCAGCGACGTGCAGGCGAGCTGTCATGCCACGAGCAGCCTGTTAATCGAGGTAATCGTCAGCTGAAAGCTCCGTAATGGAAGTCAATACACGGAGACGCCCCGGTGCCGCTCCGTCCCTTTAGTTGCCACAGAGGAATCGATATGTTTCTTTAAGGCTGTACAGAAGGACGGGATGAAGGGATATTGACGGATGGACGGATAAGAGATAGGAGTTAAGTCTGCAGACTCCTCCGCAGGTCGAAATGGCGTCTTTTCTCTCGCTCGGCTCCGTCTGTTTGCCTCCGTCTCGCTTTCCTTTTTTTGGATGAGAAAAATGTGTTGTGTGAAATGATAGAGACAACAAAACTCAGAAATCATGGGCATGATTCTCTCTCTCTCTCTCTCTCTCTCTCTCTCTCTCTCTCTCTCTCTGTTTTTTTTTCTCTGGTTGTCATTCCATCTTTTTGTCTCTGTCCATCTCTATCTGGTGTCTGATAGCCTCTCTGTTTATCTGCTTGCCCTCTCTATCTGTGTTTCTTTCTCTTTTACTCTGTCTCTATCTCTGATTATCTATTTCTTTCTCTTTGTTTAGTCTTCCCTGATCTCTCTCTTTCTCTCTCTCTCTCTGTGACCACTGTAATAGTTATAATGATACAAGAGGCTAATGCTAAAGCATCAATTAATCTAATGAGCGAGAAAGCCAATCTAATAAGTGAGAAAACTAATCTAGGGAGTAAGAAGGCAAAACTAGTGTGTGAGAAAACTGAACTAGTGAGTGAGAAGGCTGTTCTAATGAGTGCAAAAGTTAAACTAGCGAGTGTGAAAGCTCATGTAGTGACTGAGAGAGCTGACGTAGTGAATGAGAAAGCTAATTTAGTGAATGAGAAATCTAAACTAATGAGTGAGAAAGCTAAGCTATTAATTGAGAAATCTAACCTAGTGAGTGAGAAAGCTAAACTATTAAACGAGAAGGCTAACCTAGTAACTGAGAAAGCTTAATCTAATGAGTTAGAAAGTTAATCTATTGAGTGAGAAAGCTAGTTGAGCGAGTTAGATACCTACTAGTGAATGTTGTTGTTGGTCTTTCGGCTGCTCCCGGCAAGGGGTCGCCACAGCGGAATATTCACTCCGCACAACAACTTGGCACAGGTTTTACGCCGGATGCCCTTCCTGACGCAACCCTCCCATTTTATCTGCATCCAGTGGCTGGGGGGGGGGGGGTTTGGGCACTGGCTGGGAATCGAACCCGGGCCTTCCGCATGGAATGAGAAAGCTAAAACCTAGAACTAGAAAGTAAGAAAGCAAAACAAAGCTAACTAATAGTGTGAAAGACGGATGAGAAAGCTAAATTAGTGTGTAAGAAAGCTTATCTAGTGAATTAGAAAGCTAAACTAGTAAGTTTAAAAGCTTAACTAGTGTGTGAGAAAGGTCAACTCATTTGCTAACTGTACTTAGCTACATTAGCTACATCAAGTTCTACAACTAATTGGCTACATCTGAGCTAAAAGGGGCGTTGTATAAGACAGAGGGTATGTAAATGTCATGTGGTGTTTGCACGTGTGTGTGTGTGTGTGTGTGTGTAGCTGTGCTTAATAACACAAACACCATTAGCATGTCAGTTAGCATGTCTGATAGCTTCACACCATAACACAATGCTTAATTGAGCAAGGTTGTTGATTGTGTAAGTTATTGTCAGTTGCTTAAACATATCAGCGTGGCTCAGGTTTCTGGCAGGTGTGTGTGTGTGTGTGTCACTGTATGTTTAATTACACACAAATGAAAGGCTAATTTATATCATTTAGCGAATATCACGTCAGTGTAATTGAACATGATTGTTAGTGCAATAAGTGTATAATTAGCTAAAGGAACTTGTGTGTGTGTCAGATTACATTTAGGATTAAGGATTTATTATAGACAGTTTTATGTCTCTCATTTGTTGTAGTTGTGTACAACTGCGTTAGCTTTTTGAAAATAGCTGCCAAAAAACAAACATACAACATATTCATCTTTCCTAAAATTCAGACAGTATGCTAAGACATTAACATCTTTCCTCTTAGCCTGCGTTAGTGTTTGTTTTTAGTTAGCATGTGTTTGTGTTAACGCTAACGCTTTAGCATCCTGTATCACCTGTTATTTTATTTTCATTTTGTATTTTTCCTAGCCCTTTAACATCCATGTTAGCTTTGTTTTCCTAGTATACACATATTAGCATTAAAGTGTGCGCTATCAACTTTTAGCATGTGTTCTTTTCAGTGTTAGTGTTAGAATAAATTGCTAATTTCTCTATTTAAATGTTGTTTACTGGAGGGAAAAAAAGTTTTAAGGTAAAATGTTCTGGCTTCTGTGAACATGGGGACATTTACTTAGCACTTGGCTAATTTTAGACATTTTCTTTCCTGTTTTCTGAGAAAAATATTGACATTCATGGCAAATTTGTCCTGTTTTCATCATCATTTACGTTGTCTATAAAAATGTATTTTGTTAATTTCAGTCATCAGCTAGCATGCTAATTGCCTAGCAAACCTTTATCTGCTTGAACATATGTATTTGGTGAGTATGTTATGATTATAAGATGCTAATATTCCTGTATTATGTTGCTTTGTATGTCCAGTACGACTTTGTGGAGTTGCTGGACGGCAGCCGATTGATCTCGAAGGAGAAGCGAGGTCTGGTGGAAACAGAGGCATCTCTGAGGAGAGCGAGATCTGTGAACATCCACGAGGCTGAATTCATCCGCTTCCTTGACTCTGGGATCTGGCACCTGGCTTTCTACAACGACGGCAAAAACACCGAACAAGTTTCCTACAACACCATCATCATTGGTTAGATCCCTTCTTCTAATTTCATCTGTTATTTCAGTTAACGCTCGCTAAGCGTCCTTTCCTGTTCGCTACCTCACACAGTCTCCTTACGCTATCCATAACTATCAACATTTACATGTAAAAGTCACAAAACATCTTCTATTTATCGTATCGACAATCCCGAGCTGGAATATCACTCCAGAAACGTCACACAATATGTTTTTTTGTATGTTTCACTAAGCAAATTAACATACATAGTCAGTTAGCTAGCCTTGTTGTTTTGGCTAATAATGAAGAAAAATTCATCAGTACAAAACACTATAATCATTTTGTTATTATTATTTTTGCTATTTTCATTTTAATTTGTATTTATTTCTTTTTTTGAAGAAGATATCTTCATTTAATTTCATTTAAACTTGTGTTCATGTTTGAAAGTGATTTTTATAATACAAAAAAAGAAGAAGAAAAAAAGGACCCGTAAACAAATGTAATTATTTAGTTGGTTAATTAGATAGTTATTGAGTTTTACATAATTAATGCTAATAATAAAGCAAAGCTAACCTGTTGGGTTATTGAGAAATTTTATGGGTTGGGCAAACACTGTGTGTGTGTGTGTGTGTGTGTGTGTGTGTGTGTGTGTGTGTGTGTGTGCGCGCACAGGTGAGTGTGTGTAATGCTCATCAGAGTTTTATTGATCGCCACTTTAAACGGTTGGCAGGCAGCAGCAGGCTTCAAAGCGCTGGTGACCCACAAGCCTTTTCATTCGTCCCCTCTCTCTCTCTCTCTCTTTCTCTCTCTCTCTCTCTCTCTCTGTCCCTCTCTTTCTTCTGTACGAAGTAATTTCCTTCGATTCGATCACCAGTCCCGGCGTGGAGGGAAATTAGCAGCGGGACTATAGCACCCGGCCCGTTGCTCTGCGTGTAATAAGTTAACCTTTTGAAAATGAAAATTGATTCTGTGAGTGTGTATGTGTGAGTGTGTGTGAGGGTGTGTATGTTGAAAGCGAAAAAGTGAGATCGAGAGCCGGGGTAATAACACGGTAATAACCGAGGAAGACAGGCAGGACGGTTCACTTCATTACACTTTCACTCTGGTCTCTTCTGGACAAACCCCTTTTCTGCAGCACTTAATGAAAATATCGACAGCGCCTGTCATAATTGCCCCTCGTTGCCTCGGCGATGGAGCGAGACCATGTACAAACAAGTGTGTAAAATCTCACAACGTGGTAGACACCGTCGATACCTGAGCTTGTGCAGAATAATGTTTTTTTTATTTTTTTTTTAAAGAATGGATAGTCAGGTGATTGCACTGTTGCTAAGCCACATTGAAATGCGCGCACTGAATGAGAATTAGCTGGCTAACTATACACGATAATGTGTATATTATTTATAATAAAAAATTTAAGCTTCTAGAAGCAAGACAAAGCCACTGGGAATGTCAGTTATTCCCAGGCTGTGCTAATATATTGCTACAGGGCTTGACATTAACTTTTTTGCTCACTGGCCAATGTGGCTAGTGGATTTCCGGAGTCACTCGCCATTCAGCC
>JAQMYK010000038.1:5641809-5659307 GCA_030014345.1 Clarias buthupogon
CTGTCACACAGTAGACGCGTGTGTGTGTGTGTGTGTGTGTGTGTGTGTGTGTGTGTGTGTGTGTGTGTGTGTGTGTGCGTGTGTGTGTGAGATCATGCATTTTCTCAGATCTCATAGAGGCAGGGTGGAGTGTGTAACACTCTCTGATATAAATCATCGCTGCCTTTAGGTCCCACCTGCACTGTATCCTCTCCCTCTATCTCTCACACACACACACACACACACACTTTCACTTACCTTCTGCTTTCTTTCATCTCCTCTTATCAGCTCCGGTCAGAGCACAACCACTTCACGTTCACTGCCCACAGAGAGAGAGAGAGTTTTGTGTAAAGTAAAGTCAATAAAAGAAAGATAGAGGAGGAGAGGAGTGTGAGACAGGGGGAGAGAGATTGAAAGAAAGAAAGAAAGAAAGACTGTCGCCTCCTCCTGGTGAGGGACAGAGCGAGAGAGAGCGAGAGAGAGAGAGAGCGAGAGAGAGAGTAATCGTCCACATGAAATATTTATGATATAAAACTCAGCAGAGACAGTGGGAGATTAAATTACATTGATTTTGGTATAATATTCAATGACCGCTACACACACACACACACACACGAGCGCACGCACACACACACTGGTGTAAGATTTATGACAGCGTATCAGTGAAATCCACACACTCACCTAAGGAGCTCTTTATAATTCGCCACAATAATCTGATGGAACTGATGTGAGGCGTGAAAGAAGCCATACATCATCTCATGCTCACGAAAAATACACACACACACACACACACACACACACACACACACACACACACACAAATACACTCCACTCATTCATAATCAGATCTGCACACACGCACATACATACACGGGGAAAACTGCTGAAGGAACGTTTACATTTCTGTTTAAGTAGAACAAAAACACAGATTAGACGAAGTTTTCCTCCCGTAAAGCAGCGATAAAGGGGCGGAGCTTAAAAACAAACAAGCGGTAAGAAACGCAACTTTTTAGCTCTTGTCGATTTACAGTCGGACTGGTCGTGACACTTTGATTAGTTCCGTATAAGCAGTTTATATTAGCGCGGTGATTGCGATACGTTGTGGTTGCCATGGTAACACCGCGTCCACAGGGACGTGAACGCCAGACGCGTCACGGAAACGGATTTAGAAGATCGTCAGTCTGGTGTTTTTTTATTATTTTTTATTTAACACATCAGTGGAAAGGAGTCTTCGGCTGTGGTTTGTTTGCTTCTGCTTCAGGACAGATGGATTATCACGTCTTTGCGGATTTCATTTTTAAAAAGTTTCAGCTTTATATCTGACTGACACTGGAGACTCCTTCCATTCATAACTGTCTTTTTACATTAAGAAAATATCACCATGTCCACTATAAATATATGTATACCACCTTAAACCCTTAAACATCCCAGTGAATGAGCTGTTGCTCTAAAAACCATAACGTATCAGAACACGTGTGTGAAGGTAAACCTGCGCTACTGTCCGAGCCGCAGTTCTAGAGAATTAATCAACAACTTCTGGGGTGTAAAAATACACTTGAAAATTGCTTGAGGGGAGAATATACATCCATACAGTTTGTGTGTGTGTGTGTGTGTGTGTGTGTGTGTGTGTGTGTGTGTGGACTCCTTGAAGATCCTTGGATTGAAGTGAAGGTCATGTTTTTGTTCTGATTGCTCATTCCGCTATCTCAGCAAGCTTCCTGCTGCGAATCCGTCTTTGTTAGCGCGGACTAAGACAAGCTCCAAATCCTTCCTCCCTCCGTCTCTCCGTCTCTCTGTCTGTCTCTCGAGCTCTCTACCAGTCCATCCCTCCATCCCTCAGTCATCCGGCTGATCTGTCGTTCGATGGGCTAATCGATGGCGAGCGCCGGGATTTGTTATTGAGATTTATGGCGACGTTGAGGAACCCCGCGCTCCGCGATGGCCGCATTGATCTCGGCCCGTAATTAACTCGCCCGGATTCCACCATGTTGCGCGACGTGAATAATTTAGAGCTCACAGCGTGCGGTCGCGCTTTGAAGTTCCGCTTTGAAGAAACGCCCGTCTATCTATCCTCCCTGCTTTCAAAGCAACTCCCTTCCCGTTGCTTAAAAAAAATGGCACCCGTCTTCGATAGACTTTCCCACCACAAAGTGAAGACTTCAAAGTCTCTCTCAGATGATGACTTTACGTGTCTGTGTGTGTGTGTGTGTGTGTGTGTGAAAGAGATGCAAGATTTCTTATTCTAACTCACTAACAAGTTAGTGAGAAAAATGTTATTACATCATAGGGAACAGAAACGATTTTTCCTTCTTAGATTTCTTCCCCTGCTTGCAGCTATTGCTGGCGTTAGCGTACACGATTAGAGCTCCACATTAGCACAGTTTGTTTTATAAAATTAATCAATTGGAAATTCACTTCTGTTATATTTTCCGACTTATGCTACATGGGGTTAGCCAGCTAGCCGTAACTATTAGATAATGTTCTGATTTGCTAATTATTTTAGTTATCGAGCTAGCTTAGCATCGCCATATGCAGAAGAATGAAAAGAAATGGAGTGTTACTCACTGCAGGCTACTGTAGGAGGAAGTGTCAAGTAAAGGTGGAATTTGTCATTTGAAGAAAAAAAAAGTTATGAGAAGGCAACACAACTCTAAAAAAATTATAAGTTGATGTTATTATATAGAGAACAAAAAGAAAAGAAAAAAAGACTTAGAGCTAGTTCACTACGCAACTGTTTATGCTCTGTTGATAATCTGTGATTTTAACTAAGGTTTCAACAGTGACTTATAAACATCATGCTTGTTGTAATATTTTGTATTATTATTTTAAAAATCCTTTACAAAATGTAAAAAGTCTGTAATGTGAAAAATGTATATTTAAAGACAGACATTGCTAGCTCCGCCCCAAACCACAACCCTTACCGCAAACACAAAGAAATTAAAATCATGATTAGACTATGATTAATAAAATTACTTTTAATAAGTTTAATAGGTAGCAATAATAACGATAAATAAGATTTTAATTTGTTTGTAAAAATATTCATTTAAATGTGCAGTCTTTTTATTTAAATTGTATTATTTAAGGTTTTTCAAAATTATACAATTCTTACAACTTCATTATTATTATTATTATTATTATTATTATTATTATTATTATTATTATTCAAAACAAAAAAAACGTTAAAGATCACATGAAAATATGTATAAATAATTAGAGACAGAGTTTTTTTAAAGTGGAATTTAATCAATGTAGGAAAATGTAAGACAGAATAGCAGCTCCGCCCCAAACCCCGCCTCCAACCTAAACACTGATTATAAATAATATTGAGTCTGTGAATCATAAAACTAATTTCCAAAATGTCAAATTGTTATAATACTTATTTTTACGTAAACTGCTGTCTTTTGTGCAATTTTAATGCTAGTATTTATCATTTTAAAACATCATAAAAACATTTTGTTGTTTTAAGTGCAAGGAATTAAATGAACATGTAGGTAAATGTAGGGAAAAGAATCAAAGTTAGCTCCGCCCCAGTCCCCACCCCTAAATCACTAAACACTTATTCTAAATAATGTTTATAATCTGATATATAAAATGTATTTAAAAGATTTAAAATAAAAAAGATTGATCGTGCTGCACATAAACAAGTCTTTTATCTCCCAGCACTGGATAAGAATATAATTTTAGACATGAATACTCGGTGAAAGTAAATGTAGGCTGTAGAACGGCGTCCCCCCCCTGGTGTTCTGTCAGACACGTCGACTCACTTGTTCACTGCCGAAGTGTTTGACGTGCAGACGGACAGATATCTGATCAGCGTCGGTGTGTTTATCACACTCCTGCTCAGTACGCTTTAAACGCCTTGTTTTTATTCGTTCGATTTTCCCTCCGTCCTGATATTCCTCGTGACGTGTGATAAAGATCTAGCGATCGCTCCTTATCCTCTGCTCTCGCTCCATCTTTTGCTCATGCTCGGTGTCTCGGGTTAAGTAAAGATCAAAACTTTTTGTTGTTGTTTTGTTTTTTGTTTTTGATTTTTGGGGTTTCTGATGAAAGACCCTCGGCATCTGGCGTCCTGTCGGTCCCACGTCACTCACGCGCAGCGTCTTTCCCTCAGTCCAGGGCGGATGCATTACATCCTGATTATCCTTTTTAGTCTTAATTACTGTTTTGCTGCTGCGTGGGATGTCGGTTCCTGACAGATTGCTTTGTGCGTGCGGAGGAAGCGACGCTTTTCGGTGTGTTTTGTTGTGAAAGCGCCTCGCCGTCAGAGCCATTCTGTGGCACACACTCCCGAGAACGAGAACAGATTTCCTTTAACACAGAAGTGGATTTTCACAGGTTCGCAGAACATACGTTTCGCTCTCAGCTTATAGAAGAGCGTGAGCGGGGGATTCTATACTGTAGCTCTGTGTGTGTGTGTGTACGTATGTGTGTGTGTTTGCATTAAAACACTAAGAGATCTTAGATGTGAATATTATAAAGGTTTGAAGAGATGGGGGTTGAGGAAATAAGAGCAAAGAGACAAATAGATTAGGCTTACTGTAGGCTCACACACACACACACACACACACGCACGTCA
Source organism: Clarias buthupogon (assembly GCA_030014345.1). Taxonomy (NCBI): domain Eukaryota; kingdom Metazoa; phylum Chordata; class Actinopteri; order Siluriformes; family Clariidae; genus Clarias; species Clarias buthupogon. The sequence continues at coordinate 5,646,368 of JAQMYK010000038.1, forward strand.
TGCCATTGTTTGCAGATTTTCTGTTTATCTTCGTCTCATTCTTGCAAAATGTCTCATGAACATAAGAGTGAAATTCTGCACTTTTTAAATCTCATCTGATTTTGCATATATATATATAAGGTTATATAATATATATATATATGCATGTATATAAAGGGATTAAAGGAATAATCTAAGACAATGATAAAGAAAGAGTAAAGAAAGAAACGGTACAAAGAAAAGAGAGAACACAGGTTGAAAAGACGGGAGAAAGAGAATGATAGAAAGACAGAGAGGGAGAAAAAGAAGGAATAGGAATAGGAATGAGAGCAACTAAATAAATATATAAAAAAGAAAATAAGTAGTGTTATATAAGCAGATAAGAAATAACTAGGAGAAAAATAAAAAGCAGTGAAAGTAGAGAGAGAGAGAGAGAGAGAGAGAATTATAGAGAGGGAAAAAATAGAGTAGGAAAAGGGGAGAGAAAATAAATAAACAGTGTGATTTAGGCAGAAAGCAATGAATAGAGGGGAAATACAAGAGAAAGTAGTGAAGTACTGTAATAAAAAGCAGTGTGTGTGAGAGAGAGAAAGAAGCCAGAGAGAACGAAATAGAGAGAGTGAGACAGAAAGAGAGACAGAGAAAGACAAGAGAGAGAGAGAGACTTTTCTTGTAATGCTTTGGCAATGCTGTGCTTGTACTGTATGATCGCGCCAATAAAGCATGTTAAACTAAATTGTAGGCGGGGACTGTCTTAAATCAGAGCGTCTGATTGGTCGGACGAGAGAACCATTTATGACATCACCTGCATTTAAACTTACACCGGTCCGTGTGTTCTCACTGGAGAAATTAGACTAAACACGGGCCTCAGGTCCAGACTGTACTAATAACTGTTTAATCTGTGTGTGTGTATGTGTGTATGTGTGTGTGTGTGTGTGTGTGTGTGTCTGTGTATAATTCTGCTGAAAAGATCTGTATATGTTTCAGAGATTCCTTCAGAGTTATAGACTAGATTGGAGTGCGCTGAGTGTAGTGTTGAAGAGCTGAAGTGTGTTAAAGACAGACACACACACACACACACACACATGGACACGCTGCAGTCAGGAAATTAAAAAGGGATGAGTTACACACACAGTACTCAACCTGCTTTCGCTAGCTGGTGGCATTTCCTCTTGTGAGACACACACACACACACACACACAATTTGCTCCAGGCAGTGTGAGATTAAACTTGGTACAGTTTGAAGATTCACTTATTTGTCAGAAAGAAAGAGAGAGCGAGAGAGAGAGAGAGAAGACATAATCAGAAAGAAAGGAAATAAAGTCGCGGTCACGCTACTGATTCGCTTCAGTTTGTGTCTTGTGGTGAAAATTATCGAGACCAAAGTGAGCCTGGAGGAGCGGTCAGGAGACAAGTGACCTCACAGCGTAGCCGGGACTGAATTCATCAGCGTCCTGAAGCAAGCTCAGCAATTACATCAGCTTGTACTGAAGTATCAGTTTTAAATAGAATTCCTGCACGTCCAGCTGTAAGATAATCCTGTAACAGGGGGATGTTTGTGTCTCGTGTACGGAAGGAGTCTCCAGTGTCAGTGCGTATTAACATCAGAATGTTTCGCAAAAACTACTCCTGTCTCCCGATCGGTCCGAAGGCGTTGATGAGATTTCTCTCTAAGAGCAGCTCTGAAAGTAGCGCAGCTGCACATTAAGGTCTTTTTATTATAAGATTATTAATACACTTGCTAACGTGTTACTGTTTCCATAGTAACGGGTCATTCTTACATCTTTCTTTATCGCGGTTATGGAAAGGAGTCTCCAGTGTCAACACTTTCTGAATTATGCTTTTGTAAAGCTGTTAGCGGTTTAGACTTTTCTTATGTTTGCGTCAGGAAGTTTGTTTTGCGTCTGTTTATTAACGTTAACTGTATTTATAAATGGATTTAAAAGAATAACGATATGTTGTGATAAAATCCAAAATTGTAATTGTCAGAGAACGTTGCAAAGCAACTAGTGGACAGTGAAGGTACTGCACGCAGATTGTGTGAGGTCATTTATGTACAATGAAGAAATAAAATGTTATTTTTAACGTTCAGATTTTGTAATCAAGTACCCACAAAATTTGGGGGACAGAAGAAAACCAGGATAGATTGGTTAATAAGAGACATCAAAGAGGAAGAAGGAATCGACGCAGTGGAGACGGAGAGATAGACAGATGGTTAAACGTTTGGTTTTTTAAAATTGAAAAATAAACCTCTCTTTCTCTTCATCTGTCTTGAACACAACACAGGAACGGGAACAGCAAACATGAGCACCAAGGTCAAAATACATGCCCCTGTAATACAGAAGTCCAGAGGCACGTAGCACCTCCTGGGAGAATCCTGACAACAGTAATACACTGTGTGAAGTGCAGCTAGATGAAAAAAAAAAAAGAAATCCACAAAGTGGTGCTAGAGGTCGGGATAGTTGGAAAGATTGAGGAAGGATAGATGGAGTTCATGGAGTGCAGAGAGAGAGAGAGGAAGGAATCAGAGGGGGAATAAAGCAAGGGACGGATGGAGAGGAGGATAGAATGAAGGATGGATAGAGAGAGGTTGAAGTAAGGGCAGGGTCGGATTGGTCGAGGGAAGGACGGAGTTAAAATGGACGGAGTGATGAAGAGAAGACGAAGTTGTTTTGCTGCTGGGTAAAGATGTAAATATCCGTATGGAGGCTCACATTGGGGTTAAAGTGGCTCACATGGGCATTTACTATGGATCGAGAGACACATAAAGAAAGAGAAGAAGAAATAAGAAGAAGGAGTGAGATAGATAGATAGAATCCAATTTACTCCATAACCTTTTTTTTTTATTTTATTTTTTTTAATATCTACCGTTTTTTGTCTTTTGCACGAGGTGAACTGATACTGCACCTGATAATGAACAGCCTCATGACTGAAATGTGTTAAAGCGCTTACTCCTCATTAACATCTCCAGACTCGTTCCTCTTTCTTCTTCTCTCGATCCCCGCGTTCGGGTCGGATTTGGCTCCTTAAATCCGTGACCGAGCTCACTGTGATTTCATTTGCATCAAGCATTACCGAGTCCTGCTGAGAGGAACAGGAAACGTGACCCACTTTTACTGCTCTTACAGGAACTGCATAAACGTGTGTGTGTGTGTGTGTGTGTGTGTGTGTGTTTATTGATTCCCACTGCAAAGTTAATTAACATCTCTGAGAAACCAGTACTGTTTATTATAGAAGGACAGAAATACCATACAGTATAGAGAGACTATTTAGGAGCAGAGAAATAATTTAATGTCAGGATGGAGAGATGATAAAAGGATGTAGCGGTGGTAGGAAGAAAGATTGAGGATGGATGGATGGATGGATGGAGTTATGCATGGTGGGAGTACAAAGCAAGGCATGGGTGGAGGGGAGGATGGATGGAGGGATGGATAGAGGAAGGGCAGGGTTGGATCTGTTGAGAGAAGAACTGAGAAGGTAGAGACTGGAGAGAGACAGATGTGATCAAAGAAGAGGAGAGAAAGGAATTGATCCAGTGGAGATGGATAGATGAATGGATGGATGGTTTTAAAATTGTAGACTAACTCTCTCTCTCTCTCTCTCTTTAGGTATTCTGTATAAGGGCAACGGCGAAAACGTGTTTATTTCCCAGCAGCCCCCGGTGATCAGCAGCATTATGGGTAACGGGCGGAGGCGCAGTATCTCCTGTCCCAGCTGTAACGGCCAGGCTGATGGGAACAAGCTGCTGGCTCCTGTGGCTCTGGCCTGCGGGTCGGACGGCAGCATCTACGTGGGAGATTTTAACTACATCAGACGCATCTTCCCTTCAGGAAACGTCACCAGCGTCATGGAGCTCAGGTAGGGCACGGGAACGACGGGTGGAGGGACGGGGTGAGGGAGGAGGAATGGACATGACGGGCAACAATTGTGCGGTAACAGTACCAATAAACTCAATTCTGACCCTGGATATACAGAAGTGATTTAAGATGGATGGATCAACGGGTGGATGGATGGAGGGATGACGAAAGGGATGTGCCAAATTAATCGCAAATCAAGCTTAAATGCTAATTATCTAACTCATGAAGTGAAGGACTGGATTTGGAATAAATAAATGGATTGATAGATGGATGAATGGATGGATGGGGAAGCAGTGGATGGAGTTTGCACTGGATGGATGGATGGATGATGTGATCATTGTGAGTTTCCTGAGTGAATGTAAGACAGGAGAAGTAGCAGCAAATACAGTGTGTGTGTGTGATGTTCTGTATTTCACAGTGTGTGTATGATGTTCTCGATTTCAGTGTGTGTGTGTGTGTGTGTTTGATGTGTATTTCACAGTATGTGTGTGTGTGTGTGTGTGTGTTGTGTAATTCTCAGCGTCTCCTCACAGTCACCAATAACTCGTCCCTGTCTACCTGCTGCGGCGTGTACCCGCCCCACGTGGCATTTTTTTATTTATTTATATGTATCATGTTTATTTATTTATATGTATTATTTTGATTTATTTATTGTGGAACTGTGAAGCCTGTATCGCGCCGAGTCTTTTCTTCTTCTTACCAAGAACTGAAGCGCTCTCCATCTTGCAGTTTCTTAGGTGAAATCTAACAGAATCTCATTTATATATATATATAAATCACTTTATTTTTATTATATTATTATTGGACTTCATTATCAGTCACATGACCGTGTCAGGGGTAGAAGATCAAACTCGTGCAAATTTCTCACACACCACTAATTCACTGCTGTACCGTTAACCCTGTTTATTTCTCTATTATTATTCATATATAATTTAATTCAAATTAATAATTGTTTATTTATTTATTTATTTATTTATTTATTTAGGTTTTAAATATAGAGAACATTTAAATTACGATGCATTATAATATAATAATAGTTACTAGTTATTTATTTTTGCAAAATTGGTGCTTTCATACATGGATTTGGAATGATTTTTTTTTTTTATGAATTAATTAAAAATTATTAATAATTTCAACAGAATAAATAGAGTAAATAATCACAATTAAAATGTTAAATATGTAAAACAAAGTATCGTTAATGTTAAGGTGATAAATAAATAAGTAAATAAATGAATAAACTGTTTAACTTGAAAGCAGACTTGTGAAATAATGCTATTTTAGAAGAAAATAATATTATTAAATTGTACCTAGTCTTGTTACTGCATAATGTCATTAAATTGTATTTTATTTTTTAATTATATTTAATATATTTAATAAAAAATCAAGCATATTTAATATAAATAATTGGACCTTAAGGACCAGCGTTACTTTAAATACATTTATAGAGTAAAGTATTAAACACACACACACACACACACATACTCACACTAGCGCAGGAGTGATGAACTGAAGGGGATTTTTCCTTCCTCGCTCCCAGTGCTCCCAGTATATAGCACTTACTGGAAATGAAACCCTGAAGATGATTTTTAGAGTTTAATTATTACATTACTCTGTCCTCCAGATTTATCACCAAACTGCTCAATCTAACACACACACACACACACACACACTTACACCGGAGCCAAGTGTTCATATTAAACTCTCTTTAATAAAGACCTATAACTCACTCTCTCTCTCTCTCTCTCTCTCTCTCTCTCTCTGAGTTCAATTAAATCTCCTTATTGAATGGTGTGTGTGTGAGTGTGTGTGTGTGTGTAGGGAGTTAAATGAATGCTAGGTCCTGAGCGTGACATATTCACAGCATGTACCCTGTCCAAATGAAAACGCAAGCCTGATGAAATCTCTCTTCATTCTCTGAGACGTAATCAGTTGTTATGGGCTCGTTAACGTCGCGTTCATGCAGCGCTCATGTCTCTTAAAACACTCATAAACACACACACGCAAGCTAAACACACACACGCAAGCTAAACACACACACGTAGGCTTTCAGACAGTTACACACACACACACGTCTCTCAACCTGACTTTAGGTCCAACACATAGTAATAAACAGCACATATTAAACATGCTGTAACATTTTATCCTTTATACTTTTGTTTGTTTGAAAGTTTATATGTAAAACATGCAGAAAATTAATAAGGTAAAAGATAAATAATAGTTTCTGTTTGAATCAAAATAACCTACTTTACTTATTTTTACAAGGAATAAAATTGTACACGTTTGAATAAGAATAAACCTCAGTTCCTCACCTAAACATTTACATAAATAATGTCCAGCTGACTATAAAAATAAAAAGATGCTACTGATTTTACATATGAAAAGATTTTTCTATTTTAAAAGCAGACAAAAAGATTCTAGCCACTAATAAAAAAGCTCATTTTAAAAACATAGATTTAAAAAATAAAGGATTCTATCTACTAATTTAATTTAAAAAATCATCCACATTTTTCCTCATTTTGGTCGTGTTGTTGTTGTTATTATTGTTATTTTTATTATTGTTTGTTGCTGTTGTTTTGTTAAAACACACAAAACAGGAAGTTCCTAATTTTTATCAAATGTTTAGGGAATTTGTCTGTTTATCTCAGCTCGTTATTTTCTAAAATATAAAATCTAAATTTTGACCATTTAAGTTTAAATGGTGTAACCTTGTAAAGCTCTTAAACTTTCTACATTTTTTAGTTTTTAGAATAAGTTGTTTATTTACAATATTTTGTGTAAAAAATAAATAAATAAATAAATTTTCGAGTCATACATCTTTTTTTGAGTCTATTTTTAACTATCTAATATATTTGATTTGGAATAACATCACTTCAGATCTGCTTAGCTTTAAAAAAGTTCTTTTAATTTTATTTTTTACATTTTAATGAATGAAGTTGAGATAAATGAGATAAATTGGTGTTTATGATCCTGAGATGAGACTCGGTGCGTTGTGACCCTGAGAGTAATAGACTGAGACATTGGCTCCGAATGCTAACAGCGGCTAGCAGTGTGATGCTAATTGTGTTATTAGCCGCGTCGTTATATTTTGATTAGCTTCTTTAATTGAAGATGGAAACTGAGCTGTGACCCTGTGTGTGTGTGTGTGTGTGTGTGTGTGTGTGTGTGTACACTTTGTTCAGGCCAAATTGTTTACTCTGACTAGAAGTGGAACTTTATCAATATAGATAAAATATAGATCTATCTGTCTATCTGTCTGTAGCTCATGGCGAGACTGAGCTGAGGTGAGAACGAGACGAGCTGTACATGAGACACAGCTGCTGTTCATTATTATTACTTGTAAATTAACATATTAAACATGTTTTAAAGTTTGTGTTGTGTGTGGGTGTGGGTAAGTGTGGGTGTGTATGGGTGTGTGTGTGTGTGTGTGTGTGTGTGTGTGTGTGTGTGTGTGTGTGTGTGTGTGTGACGGCGAGACATGATGGAGCTCACTGTGTCCTAACCTCTTTGCTGTCTTCTTCTTCTCTTCCTCTTTCCGCTTTTACGCTTTTCCTCCTGTCAGAAATAAAGACTTCAGACACAGGTAAGCCTTTCGAGAGAGAGAATAAAAGAGTGTGTGTGTAAGTGTGTGAGTGAGTGAGTGAGAATCCCTGAGTGTCTTTTACACACTGAAATTTTGCTCAGTCGCCTTCTATTATTAATACACCTGCAAACACGACTCTCTCTCTCTCTGTCTCTCTCTCTGTGTCTCTCTGTCTGCTGCCGCATTTCCTCATTTCCTTCCCCATCTTTACCTCTTTTCATTGATGTCTTTTTTATTTCTCCCCACGCAGTCTGTCCTTTCTGTCTTTCCCTCTCTCTCTGTTTATTTTTATCCTTTCCTATTTCTCCCTCTTTAAGTGCAGACCTCTCTCATTTCACTCTCTTTTCATTTCTTTTATCTTGTAAACGTTGTCTGCTGCTACATTGTCTCGTCCCTCTCTGTCCTTCTTCTCTTTGTATCTTCTGTTTTTCATTTTCCGATCTCCATCTTTTTCTGTCTTCCTCCTGAACTCTCTCCGGACGCCGAACACGGCAGGAAGTGATGCAAATCTGCTTTTACATACATTTTCTCTAACCTTCTCAGGAAGGTCAATGAGGGCGTGTTAAAGACGACGATGTGCTAAAAGATTATAGACTCATCTGTTCAGCCCCAAGCATGCACACAAACGAAAACACACACACGCACATGTACACGTGTATGGTGGCCAGGTTTCTGCCTCACGCTATTCTTAGCCTCTTGTAATTGACACGTCGTGACACGTTGTTGATTCTCCTCGACAGACGTTTGCCATCTCGTGTTTTTTTTTTTTTTTCTTCCCTTCCCGTCAGGCAGAGTGTGTGAGGATGACGGACAGGAAGTGACAGATCGGATCGGTGGCAGTTATTATGGTCGCGTCACACTGTCGTGCTCTGCGGTCACGCCGAATTACACTCAGACGAACTCGACACACAGCTCGGTTCAGCTCTGAAGCAGCGTCACATGTAATACACTCCCAAAAAAATCAACATGGCCACCTTACACATCAGCGTTCTGTTGAAGTGTTCCAGAGAGAGACATTCTTTCTTCTTTGTTTTTCTTTTTGTAAATGAAATATCTAGGTGGTTACCTTGCTGCGGCGTGCTTGCTAGCGTCTGACTGACGTTTATGGCTAAATTCTGGATCCTGATTGGTCAGAAGTTGTTGATTAATTCTCCATCAACAGCAGCTCTGACAGTAGCGCTCAGTCTGACACGTTATCGTTTCAATAGTAACAGCTCGTGAATAGATTAAAATATCATGTGTAGTTGTGGATCTAAAGTAAACAGATATTGATTGAACAACGCTGACATGGAAGGAGTCTCCAGTGTCAGGGGTAAAGCTGTAATGTCAGGTTTCAGGACACAGATGCTTGACAGTCTCTTTGAACATTAAATACAAGAGTTTTCCACTATTTGAGTTTTTGCTGAGAGTGTGTGTGTGTGTGTGTGTGTGTGTGTGTGTGAGTGTGTGTTATCCACAGTATTCTCTGCTCAGCTTTTGTCTCCTGTGCTCTTTGTGTTGTGTTAAACCGCTCCTCCGTTCTCTTCCACTCCATATAAAAGACGAGCAGCTGAGTGATCACACAGCGAGGTTTTACTCTCACATTCAGAGCGTTTTTGTTAGACGTGATTATAAATGTTGTTTTTCTTTAAATGTTGTTATTTCCTGTAGTGTATTTTTCTCCATCGTGAACCTCAGCATTGCTCTGATTCTGTAAATGTTTACTGACACGCAGTGTTAGGAATAAGAGGTCATGATAGACGTCACCACTAAGGTTAGTGTTAGTGTTGTACTTTAGACGTAGGGTTGGACATTAGTTTTAGTGTTGGACATTAATCTTAGGGTTGGACATTAGTCTTAGCATTAGACATTAATCTTTGGTTTGGACATTAATCTTTGGTTTGGACATTAATCTTAGGTTTGGACATTAGTCTTAAGGTTAGACCTTAGACTTAGACTTAAAAGATCTTGGGTTTGACATTAGTCTTAGATTTGGACATTAGCCTTAGGATTAGACTTTAGACTTATTGTTGTACCTTAGACCTAGTTTTGGACATTAGTCTTAGATTTGGACATTGATCCTAGCGTTGGATGTTAGACTTAGGGTTGGACATTAGTCTTAGCGTTAGACATTAATCTTAGGTTTGGACATTAATCTTAGATTTGGAAATTAGTCTTAGATTTGGACATTAGTCTTAGATTTGGACATTGGTCCTAGCGTTGGATGTTAGACTTAGGGTTGGACATTAGTCTTAGCATTAGACATTAATCTTTGGTTTGGACATTAATCTTAGGTTTGGACATTAGTCTTAGCATTAGACATTAATCTTAGGTTTGGACATTAATCTTAGATTTGGAAATGAGTCTTAGATTTGGACATTGGTCCTAGCGTTGGATGTTAGACTTAGGGTTGGACATTAGTCTTAGCATTAGACATTAATCTTTGGTTTGGACATTAATTTTAGATTTGGACATTAGTCTTAGGGTTAGACCTTAGACTTAGACTTAAAAGATATTGAGTTTGACATTAGTCTTAGATTTGGACATTAGCCTTAGGATTAGACTTTAGACTTATTGTTGTACCTTAGACCTAGATTTGGACATTAGTCTTAGATTTGGACATTGATCCTAGCGTTGGATGTTAGACTTAGCGTTGGACATTAGTCTTAGCGTTAGACATTAGTCTTAGGTTTGGACATTAATCTTAGATTTGGACATTAGTCTTAGGTTTGGACATTAATCTTAGATTTGGACATTAGTCTTAGATTTGGACATTAGTCTTAGATTTGGACATTAGTCTTAGATTTGTACATTGGTCCTAGTGTTGGATGTTAGACTTAAGGGTTGAACATTGGTCTTAGCATTGGACATTAATCTTAGATTTAGACATTAATCTTAGGGTTAGACCTTAGACTTATGCTTGAAATATCTTGGGTTTTACATAAATCTTAGATTCGGACATTAGTCTTAGAGTTAGACTTTAAACTTAGTGTTTTACTTTAGACGTAGGATTAGACATTAGACTTAGGGTTGGATGATAGACTTAGGGCTAAATGTTAGACTTAGTTTAGTTTAGGCTTGGATGTCATTCTAAGGGTTACAGGTCAGTGTTAAGACTTGAAGGTGAGTATTTAGGGTTGAAGTTCAATGTTTATTGTTTAAGTTCAGTGTTTAGGTTTTAAGGTCAATTTATATTTTAAAAGGTCAGTGTTTAGGGTTAAAGGTCAGTGTTTAAGGTTAAAGGTCAGTGTTTATTCTTAAAGGTCAGTGTTCAGGTTTGAAGGTCAGTGTTTATTGTTAAAGGTCAGTGTTTAGAGTTGAAGGTCAATGTTTAGGGTTATGCAAGCCTGTCTGTTGTGTTTCATGACAAGTAAATAATACGTTTCCTTCCTCTGTCTCCATAGCAACAACCCAGCGCATAAGTACTACCTGGCGACGGACCCGATGTCGGGGCAGCTGTACGTGTCCGATACAAACTCGCGCAGGATCTTTAGACCCAAAGTTCTGACAGGAGTGAAGGAGTTGCTGCAGAACGCTGAGGTGGTGGCAGGAACCGGAGAACAGTGTTTACCCTTCGACGAGAACCGCTGTGGGGACGGAGGGAAGGCCACCGAGGCTCTCCTGCTGGGTCCTAAAGGTAGCTGGGTTACAAATGACCACCTAAATACATACAGCTAAAAAAAATTTCACGTTTCTGTGCATATATATATGTGTGTGTGTGTGTGTGTGTGTGTGTGTGTGTGTGTGTGTGTGTGTGTGTGTGTGTGAGAGAATCTCTAATGTCCGCACTGATGCTGTTATGATGACACTGGAGGAATCACGCCGAGCGGATCTGCTGAGCAAATAAAACACTCGCCTCATCACTCATACACACTCTTTGTGTATGTGCTGCGTGTGCGTGTGTGTGTGCGTGCGTGTGTGTGTGTGTGCACAATTTTCACTTTTAGTTTAACAAAGCACATTAGTCATAGTGTAGGAAACCACACACACACACGCACACACACTATGCTCTGCCACTTTGATTAGGCCACTGGTCATGGCGCTCAGGGATTTTTTTTTTTTTTTTTTTTTTTTTTTTTTTTGGAAGGGTGCCCAGAGCGCGCGGACACACACACACACACACACACACACACACACACACACACACACTGAGTGTAACTCCTCTTGGCTGAATGCAAGAGTTATTTTAGCTATTACTGTCCCCATGGCAACAAACAGATGTTCGGTAAGGGTTGGCATCTAAAACACACACACACACACACACACACACACACAGAAAAAAATGTGATGGTGCTGTGTTATCTCTAATCAGCGTGGAATTCAACTGTTGTACACTTTGATTTTGACACTGTGTGAGGAAAATCCAGTGTGTGTGTGTGTGTGTGTGTGTGTGTGTGTGTCCTCTATAGTCCTTTTACCTTCACAAATTATTCAGCACAGTCAAAGCAAAATGTGAATAATTCACAGCACGGCCTTTCATCGTGACCTGAAAAATGCAGGGCCAAATTCAACACATGTAGCTGCTGTGTGTATGTGTGTGTGTGTGTGTGTGTGTGTGTGTGTGTTTTCTGACACCAATATATCCATATATATATATATCTCGCCCCTTTCTTCCTGCAGGCATTGCGGTGGATAAAAATGGATTAATCTACTTCGTTGACGGGACGATGATCCGCAAAGTGGACCGTAACGGCATCATATCAACACTGCTGGGGTCGAACGATCTGACCTCTGCACGACCTCTGACCTGTGACACGAGCATGCATATCGGGCAGGTATGTGTAACTTTACATTTATTTTATTATTTATTCATATCATTAAACACAGTCTTGGAATATATTATACAATACCTGACAAATATATGTATAATAATAATAGACTATTTGCAATAGAACTTTGTAGCGGAATGTTATAATAATTGCATTTTAAAATATACAGAATATACAATTTATATAATGTTTATTTTATGATAAATAGAGAAATAAAATGCATTCAAGTGTATTCAAATATATTCTATATAACACACCCATAATGTACACTATGTAACATACTGTATGTAATAGGTTTAAATACCGATATACAAAATCAAAAATACAGTAAGTAATAATAAAATATATCTTCGTAGTTTATATTTGTGATTCGCGAGTACAAATATAGATGCATATAAATGTAAATTAATAAATAAACAACATTATTTAATTGTAATGCAATAGATAATAAAGAAAAATATTATTTAGGGAATGTCTGAGTAGTGTGTTGAATTATATAATGTGTTTGAAAATATTTTCTATAAAACATAGAAAACTTATATAGAAAATACACAATAATACACCTATATAGTAAAAAAAATCTTATTTTAATATAATTTATTTAAAAATCATTAGTTTATACTACAGGCAAATTATAATTGTTTAAAATTCTTTAATATGATTAATATGATGTCATGGCACGGTGGTGTAGTGGTTAGTACTGTCGCCTTGCACCTCCAGGGTCCGGGTTCGATTCCCGGCCAGGCTCGATTCCTGTCTCTGTGTGCATGGAGTTT
>JAQMYK010000038.1:5659407-5671900 GCA_030014345.1 Clarias buthupogon
CTCCTGGGATAGGCTCCAGGTCCCCGCGACCCGAAATACAGGATAAAGTGGTACAGAAAATGAATGAATGAATGAATGAATATGATGTCATGTTTTACAGTCTATTTAACACTTTTTAATAACTACCCTCAAAATCAAATACAAGTACAAAGTGTTTATAAACGTTGCTGAAGAAATACCTAGAGCAAGACTTTAAAATGTATTTCATATTATATTTAGATCAATATTAGAATATAATAGAATATAGAACATCATAAATATGTAAATATTATTATAAAATATATGTATGTACTGTATATGCAGTACAGCACACTGGTATATTTTATACCCTACACTTACTGTAACTACAGTTAAAGTATATATTTTATATACACTGTATATAAAACAAATCCTCAGGTCTTACGTCGCCGAATTCAACCAACACTGAATTCTGAATTATAAATATTTATTTTAAAAAAAATATTCCATTCATTTCTACAGAGCAGTGTTTGACTTTGCCTGTGCATCGCGCACTGCGCTGAACTCTGCTGTAACCGTCTATCACATGCACATCCGAAGTCTCGCTCCTGCAACTTCACGCTTCACCTCACGCCTCCTTCATTCACTTCTCGTGTACTCTGTGAATCCTGTGAAAAAGAAATCTCTAAACAACTAAGTGATCAAATGAGTCCCTCACCACAGGCTCAGAGGGAGTGCACGATGCTGTCTCACAATTCACCAAAAAAAAAAGAAATGAGTATACCGTATGTTTTTTTTCTTGCCGTTATTCTCTAAACAGTCCAACGAAAAGCAATGAATTTCAGATTCGCGTTGTATTAGATATTATACATCCTCTAGAGATAATTTAACATGTGTGGAGGTGATACAGTATGTAAGTACAACACCATCGTATAGAAGGCATTTGAGCCTCCGTAAGCTTCATGGTATCTGCAAGGAATCCTGGAGCTGATCCCCTGCAGATCCCGAGGGACAACTGTACCGTTTCATAGCAGTGCTTAAGCTAACACGCTGTTGTTATCCATATCTTAATCTCAATCTTTATATTTATTCAACCTGATATTTGGCAACGATTATTCTCCCCTATTTACTTTCGTCCCTCTTCTTTCCTACTGATATGAGTGATTGTACCTTAGAGCGCCCTGTGGAGCAACAACACAAAAAATGACTCATAATGATCATAAGTTCTTTATTAATCCCAAAAGAAAATTGCAATTTTGAGCTAGGATACAGGATACAGCGCCCCTGGATCAGATAGTATCATCAACAGGGGCAACTTGGCGGCTCGAAGCCTGAACCTTCCAATCAGAAACTGCCCACAGGCATTGTTCTTATAAATTAATGTATTTAAATCAAGAGCAGAATTTCAGGAAGCAGAACAAGTAAATTATTTAAAGGGAATAAAAATTAATAATGTTAAATGGCTATAAAATGCAGTATGTTTTGGTTATTTTAGTCAAATGAACATATCAATATGTTTACACAAGGCAAGATTTCTTTTCTTTTTTTTTTTGAGTGCGGAAACACATTTCTAGTTTAATTTATTGTTGTATTTTGTACACAAGTACTGTAAAATGTATTTGATCTGAGATAAATTCCTGATCATTGCATGTACAGTATAAAGAAGTCAGGAATCCCGACATCTTCTTTTTGTATCTTTTACAGCGTCTGGACTGTTATTGTTTAATTCTACACATCTTTTTCGCCTATATTAAAAATACTAGCGAACAGACGCTGTGAGAAATGAGACGTCCAGCTTTCACTGCACTTTAAAATTTTTTTTTTTTTTTAAACCAATTATAATTTTTTTTAAAGCAGGTCTGACACACGTTCTTGTTTCCGCCAGTAAAGTGAAACCGAATCAGCTGCAAGTTACCGCGAGTCACTTTGATGACAGTCTGCATAAAACATTGAGCTAAACGCCTTGCGCTGCCTCAGGCCATAGTACAACGTCATTACGCTGGCATTACACTGGCATTATACTGGCATTACTGTGACCAGCACCAAACACACATAAATACATTATGTTTATTCGAACGCTGGGTTTATTACCATGTTAATATTTTATTCCACTGAAAATACAAATGTGTGTTTCAGAGAGACAAAGATACACAACTTAACTCTGTATTAAAAAAAATCCCGTTTTTTTTATTCTAGTCCTTTTTTTCCCTATTCTGATAGTAATGAGACTTTTTACAGGCGAGAGGAGAGAAATAATAAGCTGTGAAGCAGTCGTGTAAATGTATATGTTATATGTATGATAATGAAACACGCAAATATGTCGCATTGGTTAAAATAAATATGTTGTATTATTTACTTTGTCCTGTGTCTCTAAACAGTGTTTTATAGATAATATAGTCTTTATGTGTTACGCCGCTAATTAAAGGCAAAATAGCCAAAGCAGAAAATAAGCATGTAATGAAGCATGGATTAAAAAACATGGAATATTATTTTGTATATGATTATACATTTTACAGCTGTTTAGAAAAATCTGTTTATAAGAATGCATCTATAAAATTAAGCGATAATTTATTCAACTCAAAGCTGCTAAGATTTAATCTGAGCTCATATTGATATGTGTCACAATTTTTATCCTAACATATTGTTTCTCACCATAATAAAGAAAGATAAAATAATATTATAAATTTAAAAGCACATTTCTCCAAACCAAAAATACATTTAATAATATTGATTTTTTAAAAGGTTATAATATATTTAGCAATATAATAATTATATATATACTGTAATAATCCTTAAAAATAAAAACAAGTTGAAAATCAGTTGTTTATTAATTAATTTAGCGATTTGTATTGTTTTATTCATTTTATTATTTTATTTTATAAACTTTTTTATACAGTATTATTTTAAAATATTTAAAAAAGAAAAATGTTTTGCAGCTGCGCACACACACACACACACACACACACACACACACACACACACACACTGCAGTATATCATTCAGTCTGAACACTGATTGGGGTTTTCTTGGAAACTTAAACACAGACAAATTCCGTCCAGATTTTTTTTCCTCCAATGTGTATTAGACAGGACATCGAAATACTCACACACACACACACACACACACACACACACACACACACACACACTTCTCTGACAATGTGCAGCAGAGAGCTACAGTGCCCCCATCTGTCTGTTCCAAAGTAGAAAATCTCGTCTAACTTCATCTTCATCAGTTCAGACAGTAAAATAAAACGTGTGTGTTGATGGTTCGACTGCATCTGATTACGGCTCCATGCTTTTTATTTTATTTTTAAATTGGATGAGGTTACCTGACTCTTCAGCACACACAAAGTGTTAGAGTGTAGAAGTGCTCATTAGGAGGATCACACTTATCCCTCAGGAAACGTTCATTATAATGTAGAAACACAGCTGCGTCTGTTGGTCGGATGAGTCCAGCGGGTCAGACGCTGCAGCCGGGGAAACTGAGACTTTAGAGCAGTTTTAATTCTTTATGGAGTAAAAAAGCTGTTTGTTTGCAGCGGAATTAGACATTTTGACCAATATTTTTGACTAAGGACCAGTTTGTCTGCAGTAAAACTATACAGTGTTGATTTAAACATTTTACACACAGGTCACTTTTGATCTCCACTTTATCTCTGGGATAAAACAGTTTTATAGACCGTTTTCTCAGAATTTCCTATTGACACGGGTTTCTTTAGGGTGGACTTTCTGTTTTTAGAAATTTTTATAGACAGCATTTTCTAAAAGAAGGTTTTCTACAGAAGGCAAAGTTATGTGGACGGAATTATAATTTGTAGGAAAAGTTTTCAGTAGGCAGACATTTCTATATGCAGCATTTTCTATTTAAATTCTTTACTTTCAGCTGTTTCTATAGATAGAATTGTATTTTTGTTTTGACTGTATTTTTTATAGACATGTATTTTCTATGTGTGTATCTATTGATTGGAATTTTATAGCTGTTTCTATGGCCAGAGTTTTCTATAGTCCTTTTATATGTAATAGTTCATAGACAGTGATTCCTGCAGGCAGAGTTTCTGTAGAGTTTTAATAAACAGTTTTCTTAGATAGCAGTTTTTAATGGCAGAATTTTTAAAGACATTATTTTCTATTTCCGTTGGCAGAGTTTCTATAGACAGCATTTTTATAGCCACAGATTTTATGTATGACATTAATTTTCTAGACATAATTTTCTATAGACAAAGGTTTCTGTACGGAGACATTTCTATAGGCATCATTTTTTTCCTTTTATTTGTACTTTTTATGGACATTTTACTAGGCAGTTTTATTCCGGCAGTGTTTTTTTATATGTAAATGTTCATAGACATCAATTCCTCTAGTAAGAGTTTTCTATAGACAAAATTTTATATACTGTAGATAGATGTTTTTTATAAAGTTTTCTATAGGCAGCGTTGTCTGTAGACAAAGGTTTCCAAATCCACTCAAGGACAAAAAAAAATCAGTTTTCTCAGAAACCACTGTGTGTAGACGTTCCTCCGTAATAATTTTTAGAGCTTAACCTCGACTGTACCGAAACACTGACACTGGAGACTCCTTCCATCAATGCTGAATAAACATCTCCGTACAGATTACACATTTTTAACAATTTGTTTATGTTGAGCGTCTGTCGTATACTGTACATCCGTGTTCCTACAGCTGTTCCTACAGAAATGACTACATATTAGAAGGAACTCATTGATAGAAACCTGTTCTAGAAAATTAATCATTACGTTATGAAAATTCGGAATGACGAATTTAACAGCAATGTGGTGTACTGTAAATATGTTTAGCATTTTATATAGCAGCTTTGCTGAATAGTACTGTACTAGTCTCATATTAGCAGATTGCTGACTCAAGATTTTATATCATTCTGTATTTAATTTATTAAAAATGTATGCAGACAATTTAACATCATCCTGTCTCCAAGCTCCTGTCTGATCGCACAACACCAAAGTGATTGTGAAAAAATATCGATAAAAAAAAAAGCAAAAATGACGCAAAAATGAAAAAGCTAGACTTTCTAAAATCGTGAATCTTTCAGCTAATCAAAGCATTTTATTTAAAAAATAATAATAAAATTAAGGAGCTTCTTCACCCTGCACAACGAGTATATGTTGATTTTTGTCTGAAACTCATCGGAGCATGGTGTACGGGATTAGCTTTGGTAGACAGGGACGCAGGTGGACACTGGCAGCTCAGTCGTTTTGTCTTTTGGAGCTTTCAGACAAATGATGGATGATGTTTTTACGTTTCTTATTGCAGGACAGAAGGTAAAGTCTTATTTCCAGTACAGTCATCTAATAGTTTAAGATGAACTTCATATATCCTTGTCCATTTCAGCATTCAAAAATAGCTGGCATGAAATTGTTTCATATAACACGCCAGGGAAAAAAAACTGAGAGGTATGAACATTTTTTCTGAATCGCTTATAAAAAAAAAAAGAAAAGAAAAAAAAAGATTGAGAGAGAGAGAGAGAGAGAGAGAGATTGCAACACTTGGGAGAAACTTTCCTGTGTCCTACTTGCTGTATAGTTTAACTCAGTCAAACCTGCATTAAGGTGTTTTTGTTTTCATGAACCTGCACCTCATTTATCATTTATCTTTATCCTTTAAATTTACATTTAATTAAAAATGTATTTCTTTATTTTGTATTTCTGTATTTTTGTTATTTTTGACTTGATTATTTTAACTGAACATATATTTTTCTATGTGATTATAAAGCACTGTTTTATAATGGGTAATGAGATCTTATATACTTAATATATAGATATATAATATAAAATTTGATGCATTGTCTAAACTACAGTGAGGAAGAGGTGTGAGCTAAGTAAGTGCTCCAGCAGGTTTTCATGTACCTGTATTTTATTTGAGTAGTTTTATTAGTGGATACTTTTTACTCCACTACATTCTACAGCTGTACTTTTACTTCACTACATTTGTGCTTGGTGTTGAAGAAGTAATATCACCACCTGCTGACTGTTCTCCGTCTCGGAGGTGAGGCGGAGGTGGTTTGAGTTTCAGACAGAGACAAAAACGGGACGCTCACAGTCAGAAAGCAGAGAGACAAAGAGAGAGAGAGACAGAGAAACTTTTATACTATGACTTAAACTCGAGAAAATAAGCTTTTGATACTTTTAAGTAGTTTTGGTCTTTTACTTCAGTACAAATGTAAAGGGAGGATTTCTACTATTCTACCTGCGATAGCGCTACTTTTACAGGAAGTACAGAGTTTGTATACTTTGCCAAGCACTGCTGTGAGGCTAGTTTAGATTGGGCGTAAATCAGCCAAGCAGTCCAACACCTCGCCACATCGACATCCTGTTTCTAATGGAAATAAGTCAGCAGGTATACACAATGGAATCGCACCTCTCATGGCGTCTTTAAGCAGCACGTATGTGGTTCAGACCTGCGTTAGGAGCGCTGAGCGGAACTTCACGTTGTAAACCCTCATAAGTAGCAGATTATGAGAGCTGAGCAGCGTATAAAGAGGAGATAAGTGAACTTGCGCCGTGTTTAATCTGCAGATTAAGGATCCTCGAGGAGCATTAAAGTCTACCGCGTTTCAGAATAGGAGCTTTGTTAAAGCACGGATCAGAACCAGGTGATTAAAGGTGAAAAGTGGACATGGAGCGAAGGCAATATTCCGGAGGAACATGGCACAGCATGACGTGTGACTCCAAACGGATCAAACATATCAGGTGTCATTCTTTAAAAAAAAAAACTTCAACATTTATAATCGTTGGCGAGCAAAAAGAAACTAATCTGCTTCGTCACATCACCCCCTCGCTCCTGCTTTACTGTGTTCTCTCTCTCTCTCTCTCCTCATCTGTCCCCCGGAGTGAGTTTCTGTCCTCAGCGTCCGTCAGCATGAGGACCCTGACCCCATGTTAATGGTCAGACAGTGTTAGCAGTGAAGCTGAAGTAGATCATCTATAATGCAGGCACAGAAGACGAGAAAGCTTTTATTTCTACAGCATTAGAGTTTAATGTTCCTGAGAGAGAGAGAGAGAGAAGAAATTAGGAGGAAGCAAAGACAGGAATCGGACATAAATGTAACGTGAATTAGAGAAGAACAGGGTTAGGTGGGAAAGACTGTGGGAAATAATGGGGACAGGGTGAAAGAGAGAGGTGGGTAAATGGATGGAAGGGGAGATAAAACAGCAGACACAAAGGGAGTACATGAATGAGAAGAGAGGGACAAAGCACAAAGCGGGACTGAGAAAGAGAGGAGAAAAAGAAGGGGTAAGGGAGAGCAAAGGAGAAAACATGACTATGTAAGGGGGAATTAGAAGGAAGGAAGGAAGGAAAGACAGGAATCAGGTTTAAATGGAATATATGAATTAGAGAAAAAAAACTAAGATGAGAGAGAAAAGAGACAGTGATGGAGAGAGAGAGAGAGAGAGAAAGGAAAAGGGGAGAGAGATGAAAACAAACAGATGGGGAATACACATATGAAAAAGAAGAACAAAGAGAAAAAGAAACTGGGAAAGCAAAGAGGAAAGGAACAAGGGAGAGAGAGAGAGACTTTTATGGGATTGCTTTAATTCCTCAGTTCATTGTATTTATATATTTTTAAAAAGTAGCCCTTTGACACACACACCCCCCCACACACACACACTTCACTTACTCCCCAAAGAAAAAACCCACACTCCTTCCGCTTTTAGTCCACGTCCCAGAGCAAACAGCAAACAGAAATGTGAAGATGAGAGTCTCTAACAGATTGAACAAAAGTCTTTGTTGTAGCTTCTGTCCGTTCTCTGAGCCTGGATCTTCTCCTTGGTGAGAGCACTCTCACTTTTATCAGATTTATCTGAGAAATAACTGGAGTGTGAGGCGCTGCGCTCAGCTTCAGTCAGGATTATGAAGCGTCTGATCCGTGCTGTGGTGTTCGGACCTCCGTCTGTTCCCTGCACTTTCTCAACGGTCTGAAGAGCTTGGCTTATCTGAACTGATCTCTCCGTCCTCCACAGGCAAGATCTGCACTCTGGACCTTCACTGTCTTGGCATTAGGACACTTAAAGAGCCTCAGGCTTTCAGTTGGCTCACACACACTTGATCTTTCTTTCACCTTCCTGTCCCTGCACTTGACTCCAGGACATGTTTCACCACTGAGTTTTTCTTTTCTTTTTTTTTTTTTTCCACAAGCGCAGGATGCTCCTCATGGACCAGGTGAAGGGTGGCACATTTGAAATGACGCCTCGTGTCTCAGGGACAGATCGATCTGTGTCCTGACACCTTTTAACCATATTCCACTTTCAATTAGCACACATGAAGTTTTCAGAAACACCCCCAGTAGCTTTCTTCATGCTGTAGATGTTCTCACACCTGCCCTGCTCTCCTGCCGCTAGCAGCACCTTCTCCCCCAGCTCTCCATTCTCACTCTCCACCTCCTGCACCTGCTCTCGCCCGTCCCGCTCTCACCTGCCTTCAACTTTTTATAGGTCATATCACTGAAAAAAGGAAGACAGGGAAAGGATAGACAGTAGAAAGTCAGAAAAATTGGCAAGACACCAGAGAGATAGAGAGAAAGAGGGAGCGATAGAGGTAAACTTAAGGAGAAACAACATAGCGAGAGTTTCAAGGGCTAATGAGATGAAGAGGAGAAGAATAGAGGGAACGAGCATTAAGATGAAGAGGAAGAGATGTAGATAAGGTGATGAGAAGTGAGAGTGTGAAAAGGAGATAGAGAGAGAGAAAGGGAGAATAATACAAGTACGGAAGTGAGAGATAGAGACAGACAATAATACAAGTACAGAAAAGAAGAACAAATTAGAGACTGACTAGTTAATAAAGACACAATGACACGCATGTGTGTGTGTGAGAGAGAGAGAGAGAGCAAAGAAAAGTGTAAAATTAAAGAGAAACAACATAGTGAGAGTGTAGAGCATACAGTATAGGATAATGAGACGATAAAGAGAAGAAGAGCGGGACCGAGCATAAAGATAAAGAGGAAGCGATGTACAGAGGGTGATGTGAAGTGTGAGAGTGCAAAAGAGAGAGAGAGAGAAAGTGAGAGAGAGTGAAATATAAGAATAAAAATAATAGAACCAAATTGTTAAGCAAAAACAGACAGGACAGAGAGAGAGAGAGAGTGAGAGAGAGAGAGTGATGAGTGTCATTATAAAACCCTCTGGTGTTAATTGTAAGTGAAAGGACGTTCAGCTTGATTCTCATCACAGACGTAGTTTGGGCTAATTGTGATTTAACCGTGCAGCTGTTCCTCCGTCTTAAACACTCGGTTGTTAAAATTACTGACGAGAATCGTTCTCTGTTCTTAACTGTGTACATCTTCACACGTTCGAACAGAGGAAACAGAAGCAGATGTGAAAGCACACTCATCGCTCATGTCCCTCACACACTCTCTTAATCACGCTCGAGCCGCCTGATTGGCTGCCAAACCGTTTCTCAGTCCTGCAAAAAAAAAAAAAAAAAAAAAACACTTCCAAGAATCCAAATCCTCTAATAGTGTAGATTCAAAAAGCGTTGCTTAATCCTCTATACGACTAAACCGGCAACACAGCGTCTCATCATGTAGTCTTGAGGAATAGTTCCCCAGGCTTCCTGAAGGACTTTTTATGTCTCTCCTGTTCAGTCCTGTCCAGTCCCTGTACCTGAGAAGTTTTAGAGGAACGTGTTTTTGTTTGTTAACCCACACGGTGACCTATGAAGTATAAAAAAAACGTCTAACGTAAAGCACAAACCGGTGAGAAACAGGTGCAGATGATGAACAGATGATCAGGCTGGTGATGCTGAATGCTGAGTGGTTGGAGCAGACGAGAGGGGAAACGAGGTTGCTGCTGAGGTTGTTACATAAACCAATAAATCTATACATTTTATAAAAAGTGTTTAAATCTTTAGGCGTTTGCAACCTGTCACAGTAAAACATTTGATCCCATTTCTTTAATTTAATCCACATCATTTCATTGAATTTAATTAAATATAAAGATATATATCAAGGAGAGCTCAAGACTTCTGGAGAGTTCTGTATGTAATGTACCCGTAAGGAACACCTGGTAACACCTGGAACACCTGGTATACGCCAGCCGGACTGGCAGTAGATGATATCAAACTCAGTGTTACTGCTGTGGTGGCGTCTGGTTTAGCGCACAACGCTCTTTATTTCAGGACGGTCAGGTTTTAATTTGACTTTAATTGTGACTCAGATGTGCCCGTGGGTACACATTTGTGTCGATGTGAGCTGTATTAAATAATGAATGGAAAAAATAAATAAAAAGTAATAATAATAATAATAATAACCCCCAGTGGATGTGACACAAAACTTCATTACCTAATCATGTATTTAGCAAGAACTGTGTGTTTTCTGTGCGCGGGTGATTTTTGTGTTTCTCCGCACATGGTTGTAATTGGTTGAAAGAGTTCTACAAGGATGTTTTCAGCCCTTTACTGCCCTTTTTATTCGTTTAACTACAAACAGAATGAAACCAACCAGCAAACGACTCAGAAGAAATTTCACTCTGATTCCGTCTCGGCAAACAGACTATTAGTGGCGAAAGCGCCATAAAATCCTCGTTAAAAAGGATCTGCTTCGGTACCCAACGTTCAAGATTTCGCTTTGGCGTCTTGTTCTTCTTGTTGTTGTTGTTTTGTTGTTGTTTATCCCCTCTGGCACAAAATAAATGACCCAGTGACAGCCGAACGAAATAAAGCACGGTCCCGCATCGTATTAGAGCTCCGAACTAAAGGATTCTTCTTCATCAGTGTCAGAGTGACGCGCCAGCCTCAGAGGGACGAGAGGAATTAAAACGTGCACTCAATATCGAACTTTTTCCTTCAGCAAATGGGGAGAGTTGAAGTGAACACACTGGCACTGTGAAATCATTTCATCTAATCTGTTCTTATCCTTTGTGTCGCTCACACCATCGGCTCCTCCAGTGTGAGAAATGTGTTCTCGTGGTAACGTCCTTCTCGCAGCTGTACATCCAAAACCAGAGTTTTAGAGACGTTTTATCCCAGAAATGATCCGTTCAGCTGAAAGTTTCTCCAACTACTACTAACACAAAAGTTACAAAGTACGTGCAACTATTTAAAGTGTGTCTATGTGTGTGCGTGTGTGTGTTTTATGTCCGTATCGCGTGTCTCTGACATCTGTGCTGCATCTCATTTCGCCGCAGGTGCGTTTGGAGTGGCCAACAGACTTGGCCATCAACCCCATGGATAACTCGATTTATGTGCTCGACAACAACGTTGTTCTTCAGATCACGGAGAACCGGCAGGTGCGGATCGTAGCGGGACGCCCCATGCACTGTCAGGTTCCGGGCATCGAGTACGCTCTGGGAAAACGTGCCATCCAGACCACCCTGGAGGGCGCCACGGCCATCGGCGTGTCCTTCAGCGGCGTGCTGTACATCGCCGAGAGCGACGAGAAGAAGATCAACCGGGTACGGCAGGTGAGCACAGACGGAGAGATCACGCACCTGGCGGGGGCGCCATCCGAGTGCGACTGCAAAAACGACGCCAACTGTGACTGCTACCTCACGGGAGATGGCTACGCTAAAGACGCTAGGTTAAACGCCCCGTCGTCGCTGGTTGTCTCTCCTGATGGAACCCTCTACGTCGCCGATCTGGGCAACATTCGTATACGAGCCATCTCGCGCAACCGTCCTCCTCTGGCGTCGTCCGGGTTTCATGAAGTGGCCTCTCCAGCGGCGCAGGAGCTCTACATTTTCGATGTGAACGGCACGCACCAGCACACCATGAGCCTCATCACCGGCGACTACATGTACAACTTCAGCTACAGCAACGAGGGCGACGTCACCGCCGTCGCTGACGGCAACGGCAACACGCTGCGCATCCGCCGGGACCCCAACCGCATGCCCGTGCGCCTCGTCGCCCCCGACAACCAGGTGATCTGGATCACCATTAGCACCAACGGAGGCCTGAAGACGCTAACGGCACAGGGACAGGAGCTCACGCTCTTCACCTACCACGGCAACAGCGGGCTGCTCGCCACCAAGAGCACCCAGATCGGCTGGACCACCTTCTACGAGTGAGTCACGCTGCCGTTCCACGAACACTCCTCTACACACACACACACACACACACACCCGATAGAACATTTAGAAGGTGCCTTGAACAGAATCTGGTGCAGGTGAAACTTTAAGTTTTTGTAACATTAATTTAGGTGTATAATGAAGATAATTAAAAAATGTATATTTAAAAAAAGAACAAAAAGAATAACAAAGCAGTACAACCTTCAAATTAATAAGTTAAATGTTAAATATAAACAAAAGCTAAACGATACATTTTTATTTAATCCTGTGTAAAATGTGATGTGACAATAAATCTAAATTGTCATCTAGAACATTCCAAACAAATATTACAATAAAATAAAATACTTTTTATTAAATGAAATGAAGACAAAATGAAAATTTATCATTTAAATAATAAAATATATACAGTACACACCGCATCATGGCCGAATGCTCGAATCTAATTAGTCAGAATGTGAGCATTTATTTCCGTATGACGGTGCAGGTTGTTCCAGCTGAACGTTA
>JAQMYK010000038.1:5672000-5685549 GCA_030014345.1 Clarias buthupogon
AAAAAAGTCTCAGCTCTGTTGGGGGCCCTGACAAGATTCTTTTCATGGGGCCCAAAATCCTTAGCAGCGCCCCTGCATGTACAGTACAGCACACGATCCGCATCATCTAAGATAAAGATAATGAACAGATAATAAAAAGCTGTTGCAAATATACAGGATATATAAAACCACTTAAGGAAAAGATTTTGGTTCTAAGAATAAATTAAAAAAAAAAGAACATCATCATATCAGGTATTTATTTTTATAAATAAAAAATTAAGAGAGATTAAGCAGTCTCTTAAAGGTTGGTCTGGGAGGCCTCGTCTCTCAGATATTCCACAACAACAGATTCAAGTTAAAATGTAAATTGTGAATGAATGTAATAAATTCTAATGGTGGGAACAATTGGAGTGGAACAACTCAGTCCACAACTCCATAACGTGTTGTTGTGCAAAAGTGTAACATACACTAACTAACTAAAGTCTAAATAAATTGTTTTAAATAAAGTTTTCTTTACCGATTATGTTGTCTCTCCAAGTAGAACATTTTACACAAGGCTTTAAAAAAAAAAAAAAAAATCTAACTTTTAAAAAGTAGAAAATTTGATGTTGAAACATTAATAAACACTGAAATCTTTATGCACAAAATTTCTAGTAGAACATCAGCACATGCGGGGTGAAACTTCATGTGTAATATTTATAAAAATTTCAGAAATGAAAAGGATTTTTTTTAAAAGAACAACAACATATCAGGTATACTGTAGTATAAAAATGAAAAATGAAACGAGTTTAAGCAGTCTCTTAAAAGTTTGAACATTTTGCATTAAATATGAAGAAGCTCAAGAGTTTCAAACATTAATAAAAACTATAAAACAAAACAAAAAACAAGTTGAGAAATTAAACATCACACGTACGACGTTAAGAGATTTGCACGATGAGCATCGACAGACTCCTAAATATTTTAAATATTAATAAAAACTGTAGGTGTAATTTATTTTTAATATATACAGTGATAGAGCATAAAATATGTAGCCTTTAACGCGGCTACTGATTATTTCTCTGCGCTTCTTGACGCTCGGCACGTTCGATGGTCCGCCTGGTTTACGGATTACAGAGTTTGGATTTGATCTGTTAGAGAAAACACTACTGCTGCTGCTTGTTTTTCAACACTACAGCTGAATCTCAGGTGATGGAAATGTGTGTGGAGTTTTGTGTAGGCTGTGTTCACTTTATCAGCTTGAAGCGATTTGATTTAGTCGTACCAGACCAAACCGCGTGGATGCGAAAGCGCCCTTGATTGAAGACATTTCCGACGGTTATGACACGAATGAGAATGCTCAGATCAGAGTCTGGCTTGTTTCCAAAGCAGTTTAAGCTGCACCTCTCGCTCACGGTTCTCCCGCCTCGGCAGCTCTGTGTTGGAAACAACCGACTCGAGAAATGATAACTCGCACCTCGGAAACCGACACGGCTCCGGCTCCGAGGAGATCTCCGTCGCTCTGCTGTAAAAATACCCTGCAAGTCAAAACTCGATCTCAAATCATGTGTCGAGATTTAATTTAGTGCTGACGCTGTGTAGAAGAACTTCAGTCACACCACGCACACACACACACACACACACACACAAAGTACATCATATCTACTAGTGCGTAGTGATTATAACTCACACCTTTTGTTGCGCTGCTATTTCATCAGCAGCTCATCAGAAACACGATCCATCATAAACAGGAAACAGTCAGTCCACAACTGAGGAAGTAATAAACACACCCCCATAACATCTATAAGAAAATCCCTGCACCACCAGAAAGTCTTACTTTTTTGAGCTAGTAAGATTACGCTATTAATACATTATTCTCTTTAGCTGCTTTAAAGGTCCCCTGTTGGCACGATGCAATATTTTAACTCAATCTCGCTTTATTTCACTCCTCCTCCGAACACGCCGTTTCAGTGTCTGTGTAAATGAGCTACTCTTGAGCCACGCCCCTCAACGAGCCAGGACAGGGGCTCTTCTTATATGAGGTCACGTTAGGAGAGAAAAATCTATTTGGCTTGTTGCCGAAACAAAAAAGTACAAAAAGCAAAGGGAATGTTTTAATAAAGGTCAAAAGCTAAATCATACATTTTTATTTAATCCTGTGTAAAATGCGATATGTTTATAAATCTAAATCTTCATCTAGAACATTCCAAACAAATATTACAATAAAATAAAATACTTTTTTTATTAAATGAAATGAAGACGATATGAACATTAATCATTTACACCGCATCATGGCTGAATGCTCGAATCTAATTAGTCAGAATGTGAGCATTTATTTCCGTATGACGGTGCAGGTTGTTCCAGCTGAACGTTAGTTTTAGTATTTTAGTTCTAATACTTTACTGTTTCTGTAGTAGCAGCTCAAAGTCAAGGTCATGTACAGTACAGCACACGATCCGCATCATCTAAGACAAAGATAATGAACAGATAATAAAAACTGCTAGACTACAAAGTGAATTTTTTGCATTATAGTTGCCCTTTAAAAGCAACTACTTTAAGAGATTAAGATTAAATTATTTTTGTCATGTATTTTACAGCAATTTAATTTTTTTGCACATCCCAGTTAGGAAGTGGCAGAGAGGATTAAAGGTCTTGCTCAAGGGCTCAACAGTGGCAACTTGGCGGTGCTTGGATTCGAACCCCCAATCTTCTGATCAGTAACCCAGCGCCTTAACCGTGTGCCGAAAGTTATGCTCTTTTACTCTCTGTACCAGCATCAACTAGCAATATTTTGAGTGGAATGAGAGGATTGTTTTTAGGAGATCCCAAGTGGATCAGGTCTCGCTGATGTTCTCTTTCAACTAAACTTTAATTCTGTTAACATACAGTAAGAAAAGGGTTCCTATACAGTATTCCTAGAGGTTTCAAGATTCCCAGGTATTTGTCAATCAGTCCAAAAAAATCTAAGTTTTTACTTATAAGCGAGCTGGTCCAAGGTAAAAAGTACTGTAGAATAAGCCAATAATCATCCTAACAAGCCATTTTGGTGCATAAATTTATCCATCAATCTCGGGGTGTATTTACTTTTTTGCAGGTCTGTGTATATTTACTCCACTTATATTTTACCGCTAAATAGAAGAACAGCACCAGAACTGTGGGGAAAGGGAGCGGTGAGTGTCCTGTCGTGTATATATACTGGTGTGTGCTTCTTCTGTTCTGTTCTGCTGTAACAGCATTTTGGTAAACATTAATAAACCGTTAGCAGTGAATAATATCTACTGCCTGCAAACATAATCCGCATTTGGAAATACGACTGTATAAATTACATTTAGAGTACACTTCAAAACTATTTTCGTGGGGTATATACAATCAAGATGGATATGTTCGATATGAGCAGAAATAAAAAAAATAAAAAAATAAATACAGAATTGTGCGATGGAGCTTGTAATGCGTGTGTAGCCTTTGGAAATAAACTCCGTCGGTCATAAAGAAAGACGCTTCAGAGCGTGTGTAAAATGATCTGAATCTGGTCTGCTCTTTCCATCTGCATTACCATGACATGGATTTATATGCTTCATGTGCTGCTGTTACTTTACAGAGAGAGAGAGAGAGAGAGAGAGAGAGGGAACACTTAGAATATGTATTAGAGGACGGGGTGTTTTTCTGGAAAGCGAGACTTCCCCAGAACACAAAAACATCTGTGCTCGAGTCCCGTATCGGTGCTGATCAGTGTCTGCCTCGGAGCTTAAGAGGTTTGTATCTGGTTGGTCTCGATGGTCTTTAATGGACGCTTCGATGTGATATTTTTCATCCTTGCGACGCTCGGAAACTCTGTGATCCCATCTGATGTGTATTAGGCAACGCTACCGTCATGGGGCGTGCTGTTAAAATGGCTCGGTCTACGTTTCAGCACATTCAGCTTCATAGCGGCTTTACAGGGGGAAAAAAAAAAAAAGAAATCTGTGATTTGATCTCAACAGGCACACCATGAGGAAAGAAAAAGAAAGAAAGGAAAGAGAAAGAAAGAAAACAGACATGGTAGTGAATGCGCCACCTTGCCAAGAATATGTGAAGTGTGTTCATCTGGTCTGATATGAACATGCTGTGTGTGCATGCATGTATGTGTGTGTGTGTGTGTTTAAGCGCACATGTGTATGTGCGTAGAATTAGATTAGACCTGTCACTGACAGACGGCGCTTTCTGGCTAGCTCTGGGTTATAAAACTAATCTCATTTTTAATGGTGCTTCATCTTTCAACAGCAGGATTTATTATACACTGCAGAGGACGCGCAGGAATTTCACTCAGCACATCAGCCAACACACACGCAACACACGTGCAAGAGCGTATCAACTCCAAAAAAATAAAAATAAACATTCACGCATTAATCATACGCATGAACATACACACACACACACACACACACACACACCAGTGTGCACGACAGTGCAGTCGTCTAACAGGAACCAAATGGACGGTCGGCGTAGAGGAGTTAAATAAAGTCAGTCAGAAATGTTTAGTTAAGCGTGATGTTTTTTAAAAGAATAAAATCTGTTGTGTTTTATTTAAAAATCTGACACCTGACAAGTAGAGAGGGTATAAATTACCTGTACAGACCAGCAATTCTTTTTTAGGGGAAAGGAGGTAATAAAAAGTAAAAAGTTGTTGAAAGTCAACACATAACATCATAGACTAATCTGCATATTAATCGAGGCATCTCGTTCATTTGCATATTAAAAGGTGTTACTTGAAGTAGAACGTTTTCCTGAAGACACTTTCAACTCCTTGAAGATTTTTTGTTTGTTTATGTTTAGTGATCGATGGTGAGCAGGGAACAACGCTGTTCAATTATTGGTCAATGGGAGCAATGGTGATCAGTGATTGGTCATCAGGATCAGTAGTGTTTGGTGATTCTTTGAAAACAATGGTGATTAGTTATTGGTTGTCCGAAAAAATGGTGATCAGTGATTGGTTATTGGGCTCAATAGGGATCAGTGATTCATACGCAAATTACTATCTGGAACAATGGTAACCACTTATTGTTAAATGCGACGATAAGGAATTATTGGTCACTGGGAAATATGCCGATTAGTGATTGGTCAATGGGAACAATGGTGATCAGTGATTGGTCAGTTGAAACAGTAGTTATTAGTAATTGGTAAATGGGAAAAATAATAACTATTGATTGGGTGTCATCAATAATTGGTCAGTCCGAACAATGGTTATCAGTGATTGGTCAATAGAAACAAGAGTAATTATTGACTGGGCATCATGAACAAAATGGCTCAGTAATTGGTAAATGGAAACAATGGGGATTAGTGATTGGTCAATAAGAGGAATGGTGATCAGTGATTGGTCAGTAAGAGGAATGGTGATGAGTGATTGGTCAATAAGAGGAATGGTGATCAGTGATTGGTCAATAAGAGGAATGGTGATCAGTGATTGGTCAATAGGATCAATGAGGATCAGTGATTGGTCAGTAGGAACAATGGTGATTAGTGACTGTCAGGGACAGTGGTGATCAATGATTAGTCAGTGGGAACAATGGTGAACAAATCAACTAATCACCACACAACTAACTGGTCAACTAATCACTGATCACCAGTGTTCCCATGGACCAATCATTGTTTTTTAGTATCACTGTAATTAGTGATTTGTTGTGACGGTCAGATTCATTCAATATGTTGTTGTTTGTTGTGTTGATTCTTTAGCTATGACAGTGAGGGAAGGCTGACAAACGTCACCTTCCCTACAGGAGTTATCACCAGCCTGATCGAGGAGATGGACCGAGCGCTCACAGTGGACATCGAGACTTCGGGAAGAGACGACGATGTCAGCATTACAACGAACCTCTCCTCCATCGACTCGTTCTACACACTCGTACAAGGTAATCGAACAGTTCGTATCAGTTTGAGAATATAAGATCTCAGTAGTATCAGTTATAGAATAAATCTGATGCACTGTTTATTCTAATGTAATCTTACAGATCAGTTGAGGAACAGCTATCAGGTGGGTTATGACAGTTCTCTGAGG
Organism: Clarias buthupogon; assembly: GCA_030014345.1. Taxonomy (NCBI): domain Eukaryota; kingdom Metazoa; phylum Chordata; class Actinopteri; order Siluriformes; family Clariidae; genus Clarias; species Clarias buthupogon. The sequence continues at coordinate 5,677,987 of JAQMYK010000038.1, forward strand.
GTCATTTACGCCAACGGCATGGACTCCCACTACCAGACCGAGCCTCACATCCTGGCGGGCGCAGCGAACCCTACGGTGGCCCGGAGGAACATGAGCCTCCCTGGAGAGAATGGCCAGAACCTTGTGGAGTGGAGATTCAGGAAAGAGCAGACCAGGGGCAAGGTCATAGTGTTTGGACGCAAGCTGAGGGTGAGCATACACACAACTGCACCAAGCATCATCTGCTCATCCTCCTGAATAATAGACTCAGTGCATGTCTTCGCACTTGACTTGATGAAACCAGCAGGATATTTACTTCAAGGATGTTTCACAGAGCTGAGAACAAAACAACCCGTCTCACTTTTAGTTCTTAACTCATAGTGTTGATTAAACAAAAACAATTCATGCAAGTGGCTCGTTTATGACAAGTGAAAAGAGATGTATTTAGCTTTCTGTAGAAATTCACAAGGCTTTAAAGTTTATTATCTGGTGTGAAGGTTAGTTTGTGTTGTTTTTGCTGCAATGCGCCTCAAAAACGACAGCTTAGCAGATGAAATATTCTTGAATCTAGTCAAATAATTTCTCAAAATAAGTTTACAACAAACTAAATCTAAGACTATTAGGCTTTTATTTCTAGTCAAATGTTACTAAAACTTTAAGTAAAAATATCTTGTTCTATTGGCAGAGAATTTTGCGTCCTTTAAGAAATAAATTCCTAAAACTAGACAAATAGGAAAATATTAGTTCTAATATTAGAAAATGAATGTTAGGTCATTTTGATAGAATTTCATAAATGAGCATAATAATCTTATTAAAAATATTTGGTCTGTTGTAATCTTATTTTAAGAAAGTGTAGATAAATTTAACTACATTTAAGATTTTTTCACTTGGGTAGGTTGTTGTTTTTTTTGTTTGTTTGTTCGTTTGTTCGTTTGTTTTGCAGTGTGTAGAAATTCTTTTGAAAAAACATTTTGATCTTTCTGACTTAATACATTAAAATGGAAGGTCTAGAAAGTTCCTGTTCTGTATGTACTGTAGATTGTGAAATTATTTATTTCCCTTTTTATTTATTTGTATCCCAGGGCAGGGTTCGATCTAATGTAATTTGGTAAAATAAAAAAACGTAATCCGCCAATATAAATTATTCTAAATGATAAATTATTTTATCTTTTAATAATTCCTATCCGTTGTAATTTTATTCGGTGTAAAAGGTAAACGGGAGGAACCTGCTGTCGGTGGATTACGACCGCACTTTGAAGACGGAGAAGATTTACGATGACCATCGTAAATTCCTGCTGAAGATCGTGTACGACGCGGCGGGTCATCCTGCGCTCTGGGTTCCCAGCAGTAAACTCATGTCCGTGAACCTGACCTACTCGAGCAGCGGCCAGGTGACGAGCATCCAGCGAGGGGCGACTGCAGAGAGGGTGGAGTACGACAGCCAGGGACGCATCATTTCCAGAACCTTTGCTGATGGCAAGTCATGGAGCTACACCTACCTGGACAAGGTGAGGAGTTCAAGAGGAAAACATAAATATGATATGATATATATGCTGATGAAGATGAAAATACATTTTTAAAATGGTAAATAATTATAAGGCAATATTAAACGGTAAAAAAAATATTCATTTTATTATTTATTTATTATAATTTTATCAATAAGATAAAAAATTTTATATGGTAAACCAAAAGCTTTAAATTTAATAATAATATTCATAATAACAGCATCAATAAAAATATTATTATTAACAATAGTTATACTGATACTACTACTATTAATACTACTTCTACTAATAATGATAATAATAATAATAATGTGTAGGTATGGGACTGCAGGTTAAATCTGAATGCTGCACTGAAGATGTATCAGTGTGAAATTAAAGCAGAAGCAGCAGAAAGCTCTAGCTGGGAAAGTCCTGCACCATGGAGGAGAAAGTGTGATCAGTGACCTTCTAGTGCAGATAAAGTTTATGTTTGAAGTTGACGCTGGGTCGTGTAAGTTCAGGAACACACTCGTTTGTAGTCAGCAGGCTCCAGCTGAGCTTTGACTGGAGCTCAGTGTGAACACGGTGCTCAGCTGGAGATTTATCAGAGGCACTGACTTCTTAATTTCCCTCGAAGGATTCAAAGGACACACTAATAGCCCTGTGCCAAGATCCCAAAAATAACAGCGCAAAGGAAAAAGAGCGTGTTTTATAGGACAAAGACCTGGACGTAATGCGGGTTTGTGAATTTCCCTTTGAATTATGGGGACTTTGTGGATCTGTTGTTTGCCGTGGAGAGAAGGAGAAGAAGAGGAAGAAGAAGAAGAAGAAATAAAAGGATGTTTGTGTGGAGGATGGCTTTAGGAGTGCTGTAAAGAAAGAATTACGGTTAAAAAAAAAAAAAATACGGCTCGAGGGAAAAGTCATGGTTTAAAGGCCAAAGAAAGAATTGAGAAGATGGGAAGGGGATAAGTTCCTGAAAACTTGAGAAAGTTCAACAGTTCAAACTTCTAAAGTAACTTTTATTTTCCTTGACTAAACAGAATTTATTGTATGTGTGTATAAAATGTATTTATGAAATTTTATTAGAATTTCTTTTCATTCCAAGGATACATTTCGAAAATAAAAGATCATAAATATAAAATATATAAATATATATATATATATAATTATTATACTAATGACTAAATTCCCTTGAATCTCTTATCCAATCACGTTAACATATAGTGTGATTTTTATTGTTTTTGGGGAACTATTTTATTTACAATATGGTTTAAATTCTATTAAACAGATTCCTATCCCTTTTTTTTCTCCTTTCACCATTCATTCTGTATTCTACATTCATTTTAAATAATTAATTCCACTATTTTATTCTATTTTTTATGCTTTATTTTTTCATATATAATATATATAATCTATATAATTATCGCTTCCTCTTAGCTGAACTACACACACACAAACCGCAAAGCGACAAATGTGACTTTCGAGTGTATATGTGTACTACACCATCTCATAATGAAGCAGGCTATAAATTCAGCCAGAGAGTAATCGATAGCTCATTAGGCTGCGCTCATTACACACAGCAGTCAGGATTTATATTAGAGTGATGATGTTCAGGCAAAAAAGAAAAGGAAGTAGTTTTTAAGAGATTCGTAGTTTCTATCAGTTATGATCATCCTGATCACACTGGATTCTTTAATTGTAAAATAAAATCACTAAATTCTTTTTTTTTTTTCTTGAAAGAAATCGAAATCCAGAAACACACAGAATGCCTGAGGATGCTAAATAACATCATCCAAATATGATTTGATATGATTACAGGAGAACGGTCCCGGCAGGTTTCTGTTGTGCTGTTTTTCTCTTTCACAGTAGAGCATGAATTGAGGAGCCTTTCTTTTTTTAAAAATAAATAAATAAATAAAACCCCGGCAAGATAAATGATGTCGGGAGTTTTGTTGTTAGCTTTGTGTAGCAGGCCGAACAGCTAGACTCGCTTATTTATCATTGCTATTTATGCTGTCCATCAAAACCCCCACAAACAGGCTCAGAATAAACATGAGACCTCTTTCGATCACAGATCAGAGCCGAGTTGCTGAGTAGGTGGTTTTAGCATACATCACGGTCTTATTAAACATTCTGTTTGTGGTAGTGGTGAAAAAAAAAGACATGCGGACTTCTCAACCACAAGAGCCACCGGGTTTATCCGCTACAATATGTTGAGAGGGTTATTACCTGCTGCTCCGCTAAGTGATTATGACTTTCGCCGAAGCTTACCTTATGAGATAAGTGCCGAGGCAAAGGCCAGTAATTTCAGAACACTTCAGAATTATGCGTCCGAGCGTATTAAAATGTGCTGCGTTTAGAAAATGAGGACTCAAAGGGACCTCAATTAAACGAGGAAAATCGGTACTGGGGCTGCATTTTAATACCTTTCTTTACACGCTCTTTGCATTTTAAACACTCGTTAGGGTTATTAATTGCTTATTTCCTTTTATTTCCAGTCTATGGTGCTCCTTCTTCACAGCCAGCGACAGTACATCTTCGACTTCGACCTGCAAGACAGGCTCTCTGCCATTACAATGCCCAGCGTCGCACGTCACACCATGGAGACCATCAGATCTATCGGCTACTACCGCAACATCTATCATCCACCTGAGAGCAACGCCTCGGTCACTGTGGACTACAGCGAGGACGGACAGCTCCTCCGCGTGGCACACCTCGGCACGGGACGCCGCATCCTCTATAAGTACAGGAGGCAGAACAAGATCTCGGAGATCCTTTATGACACCACACGTGTGAGTTTCACATATGATGAGACATCTGGCGTTCTAAAGACAGTGAACTTGCAAAGTGAGGGGTTTATCTGCTCCATCCGATATCGTCAGATTGGCCCGCTGGTAGACAGGCAGATCTTCCGATTTAGCGAGGATGGCATGGTCAATGCCCGCTTTGACTACTCTTACGACAACAGCTTCCGGGTCACCAGCATGCAAGGGGTCATCAACGAGACACCACTACCCATTGACCTCTACCAATTCGATGACATCTCAGGCAAAGTGGAGCAGTTTGGCAAGTTTGGCGTCATCTATTATGACATTAATCAGATCATCTCGACGGCTGTCATGACCTACACCAAGCACTTCGATGTACACGGCCGCATCAAGGAGATTCAGTACGAGATCTTTCGGTCCCTTATGTACTGGATTACCATACAGTATGACAACATGGGCCGCGTCACCAAGCGCGAGATCAAGATCGGACCTTTCGCTAACACTACCAAGTACAGCTATGAGTACGACGTGGATGGCCAGCTGCAGACCGTCTACTTGAACGAGAAGATGATGTGGCGGTACAGCTACGATCTCAACGGCAACCTTCACCTGCTAAACCCGGGCAACAGCGCTCGGCTCACGCCGCTCCGTTATGACCTTCGGGATCGCATCACGCGCCTTGGTGACGTCCAGTACCGGATGGACGAAGACGGATTCCTGCGCCAGAGAGGCACTGAGATCTTCGAGTACAACTCCAAAGGCCTCCTGGTACGAGTCCACAGCAAGGCCAATGGTTGGACTATCCAATATCGATACGATGGACTGGGGAGGCGACTGGCATCCCGGAACAGCCTCGGTCAGCACCTCCAGTTCTTTTATGCTGATCTGAACTACCCTACACGCATCACCCATGTCTACAACCATTCCAGCTCGGAGATCACCTCGCTCTACTATGACCTGCAAGGCCACCTTTTTGCTATGGAGATTAGCAGCGGAGAGGAGTTCTACATTGCTTGTGACAACACCGGCACTCCCCTAGCTGTCTTTAGCAGTAATGGGCTGCTCCTCAAGCAGGTTCAGTACACTGCTTATGGAGAGATCTACTTTGACTCCAACCCTGACTTCCAGCTGGTAATTGGCTTCCATGGAGGATTGTACGACCCACTTACAAGGCTCCTTCACTTTGGAGAAAGAGACTATGACATTCCTGCTGGCCGCTGGACCACCCCAGATATTAGCACCTGGACCAGAGTGGGAAAAGATCCTGCCCCCTTTAACCTGTACATGTTTCGCAACAACAACCCTATTAGTAAAGTGCATGATGTCAAAGAGTATGTCACAGGTAAGGACAAGTATTTTTTTTTTCTTGACCTCCATCTGTTGTTGTACAGTATCTTAGCTATCTATCTTGCCCAGGCAGACTAAATCTAAGCTGATAAGACATGTTATGTGAATATTTAAGCTGAATGCTCAAATGGATTTCTTTTTCATTTGTCTCTAGACATCAACATCTGGCTGGTAACATTTGGCTTTCACCTTCACAATGCCATCCCTGGATTCCCGATTCCTAAATTCGATCTCACGCAGCCATCACTGGAGATGAGAAAGAGTCAGCTCTGGGATGACCTTCCGGTACGTATAGCATGTAATGATCTCTTACTATCTCCATTTCTTTTTGTTCTTGCACGTCAGTTAATTCACAAGTATTTAATGATTTTAGAGAAGTGAGAACTCGACAATGCTTTGGCCCTCCAGGATCTCTGTTCCACACATTTTATACATTTTTGCACTCTTGCATTCTCTATCCTCCATAGTTAGAACGTGTTACCTGCACTTGTTAGTTTCTTTTTCAAGATTCACCGGCAGGGATTTTGAGAGACGAGCGGAAGATAAATCACAAGAACTGAACAATGCAGTATGTGGGTTTCGTTGTGGTATCCATCATGGAAAGCGGTCCAAATTCTAACCTGATAAATCTTTTTTTGATACCTTTTGTTTTTTGGTTTGCTTTGACACAACATTCTTATGATCACACAAACCCCTGTGATCTTGTTCTCTTATGAAACATGTTATCAAAATCATTGTACCCGAGTCTTCATTTGTACTTTTACATAGTCCACTTCAGGCTGCCATTATGTAAAACTTATCAGATTTTGTCCTCTCCATATGTAAGATTTTTCTTTACTTGTCCCTTGCAGGCCATCTCAGGTGTCCAAGAAGAAGTGACACGTCAGGCCAAGGCATTCTTATCTTTCGAGAGGATGCCAGAGATTCAGTTTAGCCGGCGCCGCTCTGCACGGGATAAACCCTGGCTGTGGTTCGCCACTGTTAAGTCATTAATTGGTAAAGGCGTGATGCTCGCAATCACCAGCAAAGGCCAAGTGGCCACGAACGCTCTGAACATCGCCAATGAAGACTGCATCAAGGTGGCAGCTGTGCTGAACAATGCCTTCTACCTGGAAGACCTGCACTTCACGATCGAGGGTCGCGATACGCATTACTTCATCAAGACCAGCCTTCCCGAAAGTGACCTCGGGGCTTTACGGCTGACGAGCGGGCGCCGCAGCTTGGAGAACGGTGTGAACGTGACCGTGTCGCAGTCGACCACGGTGGTGAACGGGCGTACGCGGCGATTCGCAGACGTCGAGCTCCAGTACGGCTCACTCGCCCTGCATGTCCGCTACGGCATGACACTCGACGAGGAGAAGGCACGGGTGCTGGAGCAGGCTCGACAAAGAGCTCTAGCAAGCGCGTGGCAAAGAGAACAGCAAAGGGTCCGAGAGGGCGAGGAAGGTGCCAGGCTCTGGACCGAAGGTGAGAAACGGCAACTACTGAGCTCAGGAAAGGTTCTGGGCTACGACGGCTACTACGTGCTCTCTGTAGAGCAGTACCCCGAACTGGCCGACAGCGCCAACAACATCCAGTTCTTGAGGCAGAGCGAGATCGGGAAGAGGTAACAACCGACTGCAGGGCGATGCTTTAGCTGGGAAGAAGTACCAACAGACTGCACTGTGCCTAGCTGCCTCTCTCGTTTATCACGTAGAAAAGACATGAGATGAGCTCCGTAACCGACATGTCTCTCCCTCTGCAGCATCGAAATGAACTCTTTCCCGAAAGCACTCGATAAGAACGTTTTTTTAAAAAAAATACTGCTGGAGGTAACAGACTGTTACTTAGCTGACAGTTTTCTCAGACTGAAAAGCGAAAAGAAGAGAAGAACTGACTCAAGCGCTCAGTACCGCCTCAGTTGCCTCACGCTCTCTTGCCCAAATACCCCTCTCTATACCGAATATCCTCCCGCATAGGGGGGGGGGGGGGGGGGGGGGGGG
>JAQMYK010000038.1:5734234-5745714 GCA_030014345.1 Clarias buthupogon
AAATAAGTTATTTTTCTTTAGTGTGATTTGTTCTATATTTATTCTATATTTATATAATATTTGTTTGTACACAGTATTTATTTAAGTTATGAGTAGTTTAATAAAACGTGTGGTGTGTAAAAAAAAAATGTGAAAAATGTGAGTCTCGCCCAGGGAGCAATTCAGTGTAGAACCGCCACTGGATATGGAGCTTTACTCACTATTTTCAACAGCACTGTAAACGTCACTGTTAATACTGGCTTTTGCGTGTGATTGATGTCTTCACACATCTGTAAATGTGTTAATTACAATTCCGCAATTATTATTCAAAGAGGGAAATGCACATCAGTATTTACAGTTTGAGCTTGACACGTTTATGAGCTTTATCGCTTGCTGTCAATAGACGCCTGAGAGAGATGAACAAATTATCGGCTTCAGTAGAAACGCAGTACCTGAGATTGAAACACGACTGCCCCCTACAGGTAACGCACGTCATGTGCCTGGCATATGTCACAGACGATGCCATCTCCACCACACTCCATCTGGCCCTCACACACCTAGATCAAATGTTCACCTATGTTCAAATGCTGTTTATAGTAATGAATGCTGAGCTAAAATCTATCATCCTCCAACACCTGATCGGGAAGCTGTGCCTGTTGGGCCTGAACACCTCCCTCTGTATCTGGATCCTGGACTTTCTGACCAGAAGGCCTCAGTCATTGTGGATCAGGGTAGCACCTCCAGCACCACCACACTTAGCACCAACAACGACAAAGCCCCAAAATGTCTTTTCATCCTGGGAAGGCTGAGGAAGGCCCAGCTTCCACCACCGATTCCTACAATCTTCTACAGAGGGACTATCGAGAGCATCCTGAGCAGCTGCACAGCTGTCTGGTTTGGGAATTGTGGCATCTCGGACCTCAAGACCCTACAGCGGATAGTGAGGACAGCCGAGAAGATCATCGGGGTCTCTCTTCCCTCTATCACAGACACTCTTCACCTTCCTGGCATCTGGAAAAAGGTACTGGGCACTCACATCCTGATTATGCTAAAGTTAATGACATGAAAGATAAAAAAAAAATCTATCATGTCATTAACTTTAGTGATGTTACTGTGACACAGAAGCTCCGAAGCTTGTATTGAGCAGAAGGGGGCATGTCCAAATGAAGCCTCGCTTCAAGGTGTGTGTCGGTTCCCTGAGTGTCACATGACCAATGACAAACAAAGGCTCACGTTTGCCTGAATCACATGAACGACTCGTTTCGCGCTTAAGTAAAGGCTTGTGCACTCTTCAGTTAATTTTTAAAGATTCAGAGATGTTGATTATGTGCATAAACATTCCCTTTACCAGTGCAGCTGCATGTACATATTAATTGTGCTGTAATCTGCTTTTTGTTTTAGAGGAGCCACACCAAGAGTTAATCCAGTTTGGCATGGATCCAGTTGAGCCACCTCTGGCTCTCCCTTATTTGTTCTTGCTGGGCCCAAAGCCTTAGCCAGACATGACACGCAAATCAAAGTGATCAATGACATGTGACTTGCATTGGCTGATGGGAGGTGCAGTCTAGCAGCTTAAATTATAAACCTTTGAACTATCAAACAGGCTGTTATCTTACAACTGTCTTTCTAATAAATATCACAGTACACTGGATATATTATTGGCAAACAGCCATATTAACCTGGATTTAATACATAATAGATAGATAATGTTCACTCAGCTCAGTTATGACAATTTTAATCTATACAGAATATAAACTTTCACCCCACTAAAATACTGAAGGCATATAAGTTCTGGTTAAGAAATGTAAATTAGAACAAATCTTCAGCTGAGCAACAGCAAATCATTGTTCTAAATTTCTAAAAACAAAACTAAGACACCTTATAACATTTAATCTGAAGTGCAGTTAAAAATATTTATTTTGAAAAATTATTTTGAACAGAATGATTAATACGCATTCATATATTACATCCAAATCATTAATCTACAAACATATTTTGGTCCAAAAATCAGATTGAAAAAGTAAGTAATATATTACAAATCTTAAACTGTATATAGTATATAAAATCTAGGCAGATCACTTCTACTAATGTCTAAATTCTACGGACAGGACAAACCCCACCCCAACACTGAAAAAGAAGGAAAAAGGGTTCTTACAGATTAAATAAATTTTACAGAACAAATTAATTTTATATATGCTGGTATTTTACTGTTCAACACTGCTTATTACATTATTTCAGCATTATGTTTGCGTTGTTTCAGCAGGCATTTCAGAACATTGAGAAAACACTGTTGTAACAATGTAAAACCTGAAATTTTCACCCATCCATAAATTTCAGTACAGTATTTAAAACGTTTATGTTTGATATTTGTTGTTTACAATAGATTCAGCATTTGAGTCAACACCATTTTAATAACGAATTCACTTATCTACTCATTTTAACCCTATTTGGTGGAAATTGATGGCTATATTTCAGCACTGCAGTAACATTCAATATTACAGTAACATTTGAGCCCAGGGCTAGTCGATACTTAAGTAGTTACCTATATTAGGCAATTCTCTGTGTTTCACAATATTTTAATGCTTATTAGTATCTCATTACAAGGATGAGTCAAACATTATCCTCCGGTTGTATTAAAACCTTTGTAGGTGGCCTTAACAACGCTTTCCGTTCAAAGGTACTGTCTCTTGCCAGTCACTGCTGTGCAGGTGTGAATGTGTTACATCAGTTTATTTGTAACTGCAGTGAAAGCAAAAATGGATGCCCCCTTATCATGTACATGAGAAGAGCAGCGTGCAGCAATTCACTTTTTGTGGTCCGAGAGTACCTGGTGCCATTATTTATTGAAAACCTTGTGCACAGTACAGAGAAAGTGTTGTCACAAAGAAGTGTGTATGAATGGATGGAAAAGTTCAAGGACGGTTGCTTAAGTGTTAACCATCAAGAAGGAGCCGGCGCCTGTCCACGTCGGATAACAAACCTCTGCCTGATCCTACACACACTGTCGACATTCAACCCACTCCAACTGACAACACAAAAACTTGGTTTTGATATGTTAATGCATCCTCCCTATAGTCCAGATCTTGCTCCATCTGACTTCTACCTGTTTGGTCCCCTGAAAGCAACCCAACAAGGACGAAGACTGATGAAGTGAAGACAGTGGTGCATTCATGGCTTGCAGCTCAGCCTAAAGCATTTTTAATTAAGGAATATGAAAGCTTGTTGACAGCTTGTATTGAAAAGCGAGGAGATTATGTCAAAAAAATTATGCATTTGACTTTTAATTAAAATAAATTCTACAGCCAAAGTGTGGATAATTTGCTCACACTTGTAATGTGTGGATGTCATAATCAGCATTTCAATAATTTGAGAATATTTAGCTTGCAACTTTCTTTACTTCTGTCCTTTGCAGCATTCAAGTAGTATTTGATCTTTCAGTGAAAATTTTTCAAATATAGAATACCAAATAACAATATTTCAGTATTCACAGATCGGCGAGTACTGATAGAAAAGACCAATTGTTCAGCTCAGCATTTCAGGTTTTCTTTCAGATTTTGTTGTTCGATGTTGTAGCGCTTCCTCCATTTAGTACTGTGGAGCTGCTTCCATTACACTCGCGCTGTACCGAGGGACTGATGGAGTCAAAATCAATAACGATCTTGTTCCTCTTCGGCTGAAACTGACTGAAAAACACAAACGCAAAATATTATGACAATATTTCCTTTTAGCAACAGCTTTAAAAGGGTTTTTTTTTTTTTTTACAATCTCATGCTTTGGTTATATAGAAACATTAATGACAAGGCTAATAAGATTGCTAACATAACAGTGTACAGGCAGCTGGCTGACTAATACAGACCTGATAAAGCTTGTAATGAAGCACATTGTGTTTGTGACTGAGACAGAATCACCCGGTAACTAGCAAAGGTTCAGTTGTGAACTGCAGTCTTTTTCACTCACATTGTAAGTGTACATGAAAAGTGAGAGAACATTTCTCTTCTCACACACTGGTAAGTTAATTTCTCGGGATGTACTCCTAAAGGGACATGGGTGAGGAAAAAATTATTGGATCCAGTACTCACCTGTACTGGACGCAGGCCAAATCCAGCAGTCTTCTGGAAGCTTCCATCTCCGGAGTGCTGTGGTATTTATCTGACAAATAAACTACCTCTTTAATACCTGTAGTGAACATACAGAATTATTAGCAGAGATTAGAATGGTGTGGGCAACCCGATGACACCAGAGAGATAAGCAGGCGTGGCCAATCGGACATGTGCGTGTTTGCGTTCACCTGACTGGATGATGAGTTTAGCACACTCGTTACAGGGAAACAGAGCGACATACATGATGCAACCTTTGACATCCGCAGAGTTTTTATTCATGATGGCGTTCATCTCAGCATGGCACACTGCACACACAAAATGGTTAAAATAGACACGATAGATATATTCTACAATAAATAAAATATTCAATTATTTACATAAATACCATAAAAATATACATAAGCACACAGTATATACAAATATAACAACATTTACATATAATAATGTGCACAATAATGCCTTAATTAGACTTTTACGATATTAAGTGTATAGGAAATTGCAGCTTCTGGTTTGGGCTGCACCCCAAATCACAACCTAATCATTAATGTCAGACATCCTGTTTAGTGCACAGAAGAGGGTTTGGGTAGTCAGAGGGGTCACACACACTCCACATCTTACATACTATAGATTTACCTCACCAAATCAGTTATGACAAGAGAATAATATGCACAGACACGCACAGGATTTTAAATTTGCTCCATACAAAGAGGAGTGCAAGTGTGCTGGAGTGTTAACAGATGTTTGCTCTCCACAACAGCAGCTTAGGAAGAAGTCCCAGGCTAATCACGCTCTCTCTCTCTCTCTCTCTCCCCCTCTATGCCAGTGTTAATTACTGAGTGAAGAGCTTCATTAGTGGCTGTGATGGTGCTGCACTGAGGATCACCAGCACCCAGGCGTCTTACAAGCCACTTTATCACCCATGATAAGACAACATTCTGACCAAACACTCAGTGAGTTGTGTATATTAAGCTATTTATAAGTCTTTACACACTGACCACAATAACACCAAAGTGTGCTCTTTACCATATCAAGCATGTTGTAGTTAGAGTTATCAATGACAATAATAATAACAATAATACCACAACACTGCAGAATTCAGGATTCTGACTGGTCAGAAGCTCTTGATTAGTTTGCTACAACAGCAGCTCTAAAAGTGGCACAGGTTTCTCTTAATGTGCTTGTTCTAATGGCATTTCCATAGCAACAGCTCATTTATCATACTACATTTTGGAGTGGGTTTAATCATAATCTAGAGGGGAAACAAATAATCAGAAAGTTCTTCTCTTTCACATGTCCACAGATATGGCGCCATCTAGTGGATAATAACCACAGTGCAGCATTAAAATTTGGCAAAAATATTTTTAAAAGGACTATGATGAGGAAAAAAATAAAAACACAGTACCAACGGCTGTCTTTTATACATGAGTGCATATTTACAATCATTACTGAAGTGACCTTAGACTCTGGGGCAGACAGTGAGGTGCTGTGACATAAGGAAACTGACCGTAAGGGTATTTAGTGTCCAGTCTGTCTTCGGCAGAGCGAGCCCAGGGCAAGAGGTCATCATCACAGCCATTCGGCATCCCGTTATAGCCGATTCCCACTATCTTATTCTCCTGATTCACAATACACGCTCCCACCTACACACACGTACAGAGCTTAGATTAGTGACGGAAAAAAGAAAAGCAAAGTAAAAAGTAAATTAACAAGTAAGGTAGCCAGGGAGAAGAACTAGAAACTAAAAACTAAAATTATTTAACCAAAATATAATTTAAAACTAAAGAAAACAAATCTAACTAAAGGAAGTTAAAAAACGAAAAGAAAGTATAAAGAAAATTAATAAAAGTTTTTTTTTTTTTTAAAGAGAAACAAATTTTAAAAAAGAAATGAAAAAAAGAAATTAAGCATGAGCAGGAAATAAAGGAAACAAAAACAAATGGGGAGAAACTAACAAATGATAAAGAAAAAGAGTCATGGCAATGTATTTACGGTTATCATTTAATGAGTATTTGTTAGAAAGCTCCTCCCATGAAGAATAACCCACCCATACTTTAACTCAGTTTTAACTGTTTATTGCCGAATAAACAGTCAAAATATAGATGACTACAAAAGCCGTGTCACAGAAACACAGGTGTAGATCTGTATCAGGACGACCAGGACGAGTGAAGAAGACTCGTGAGATGATTACAGTGGCCTGGTACCTGCGAGCTCGGGTCTTTGCTCCTCTGAGCGGACAGAAAAGCCACAGCCATGAAATACTCAGACCACTCCAGGTAGTCCTGTCTCTTCCTCGTCTCGCCGGGGACAGACGTGCTGTAAGGGACGCAATGGGGAAAGGAACATGTTTAGATTACTGTTGTATTTTTATTTAATTTTTTAATTTTTACAAAAAAAAATTTGGGGGGGGGGGGGGGTATGGGGGGTCACAAAAAACGGTTACCATGGCAACGTCAACATTGGCGTCGCAAACACTTTCTCCACGATGACGTCACACCCCACAAAAAATACATCTTTCAAATACATTGCCATACGCATTTTTAAACAGAAATATTATATAATGTACACACCAATTTTTATTACTTTTATGTTATTTTTTTGTTTTTATTTTTAAGCAAGAGTTTTAACTCATGAGATAGTGGTGACGTAACATCCAGTTCCTCAAAATGGCGGAACAACCCGGAAGTTAAAATAGCTGTTGATGCTAAGCGTAATGTTTTTTTTTACCTTCGTCAACTTAATTTAATGATTTTACTTACATGCCTGATGGAAATTATGAGGTTTAGGATGTTTTAGTGTCATATTTACCATATACTCCACTCCATGTATCTAACTCTTTTAATAAGGCTGTGGTTCTCAGTTGCCTAGCAACCCTGCTCGCGCGCCATCACCACGTGAACGTGAAACGTAAAATTCTGTTAAATACACTAATATAGTATAAGATATGACTAAAAGTCTGTGTTTGATGGCGTTGATAACATTTAAATGACTCAAAGTTGTGGGATGAGTACCAATGAAATAGGGCAAAGTTATCCACAGACATATACGACATAGTTTATTTTTCGTTTAATTAATATGTATACCAAACTTTATAAACTTACCCGCTAGCAAGGCCGCATGGGGTATTTTCCTCTCGATTCATGCTGGAATTTATGGACAGAAAGCTTAAAAACTTTAAACACAAAAACGCTACTGAAATATAACGCGAAAAGAATTCCCGCGAAAACAGAAAATCAGCTGCCCAATCACATCGCACGATTTACCGGAAACGGTGAGTGCGCGATGAAGACGGTCAATACTGCGCAAGATAAACGCATAAAGTTTTTTAAAATAACAACTTTTCAGCATTTAACTTAAAAATACTTTTTTGTTGGTAAAATACAAAAAACTCAATTACATGTATGTTTTACATTTTGTTTGACTTATGTAGCAATACAAGTTAATTCCTGAATTAAATGTTAATGCTTTACAATTTACCCCCAGATATCGCATTTAACATCATTTTCACTTCTTTAAATACAAACCCTAAAAGCCTTATTCTTAAATATTATAAATCATTTACTATTCTAACTACATAGTACGATTTTCATATGCTTTTATAATCTCAAACATATTTCTTAATTCTTCTTTTATATTTATAATCTTTTTATTCACACCTCAAAAAGGATTTATCCACTATTTATTTTGTATTTTGTCATTAAAAATTAAGTAATACATAAAAAAAATTTCAGATCTGTAATTATTGTAATTGATATAAGTTTTTCACATTAATGTTCTCAATCAACGCCCCTTCACTTTTAAGCGTACACATTTTGTTTTATGTGCTGGTGAAGAAGTCAGTCTGACAGTGAATTTGACAAGACAACCAGCCTGTAAAACAAACACACTCAAAACACCCATGCAGCCTTGTTCTTTCCGTTCGTGGTGTTGCATTTCCTGTTTCTGAAGTGTGGGTGATCTTGAGGTTTAACTTTCTCTTCCTTATATTGAACCACAGACGTGTGGCACCACGATCTGGCAGCAGGTCCTGACCACAACACCTTTCAATATTTTAACTCCTGTCATTGTTTAAACAGAACAGCATTCCAGGTGGAGTGTATTAGACTGCAGAACTGTTCTTATTACATCTATAACTGATCTATAGCTATAAATATATGCTAACTCAGGGGTTAACATATAACATCGCCACAACTAACCGATCAGTTTTTATATTCAAATAAAAATGGATGAAAATGGCAAATGTATTTTAAAAAGCGTAAATTATCATAACATATTAAAATTTAAATAGCCATTTAGATTTTTTTGTTTATTTGTTAGATAATTTAATACTGTTTGTCTCTTACACCTAAACTTAGATGCAACATGGTGACCATGGTCATCGTCCATACTGCTTTATCCTGTGTACAGGGTTGCGGAGGACCTGAATCCTATTCCCTCGATGGGGTGGCAATTATTTTTGTGTGTTTTAAATGTGTTAATCATTTTAATTGAATGAAAATAATAATGAATTATCAAATCTTAACAATCTTAGATTAAATTTTTCTAACAGCAGACCTTAGTCTGTAGGCATATGTCATACACACACACACAGAACAGGATGTCCACTGGGCGGCATCCTGTCACCCATCCTCTACCCAACTCCAACATCATGCTTGCTGCTGACACAATATCACAATGTCAACACATTTAGAACAAGAAATGTCTAAGGAAGTCCAGTAGCAGTACCTCCAAGCTCTCTACCACTTCCTGTTTCAACCTCTGCCAAGTGGAAAACAGTACCAGAAGTAGATTTAAACTGGATTTAAACACTAGATTCAAGAAGAGTTTCTACACACAAGCTGTTAAACTGGTCAAACCAGCAACACTAACAATACTTACCAGGACACACACACACACACACACACACACCCTTTCTCTCTCTCCCTCTCTTTCTCTCTCACTCTCTCTCTCTCTCTCTTCAGACTGTTATCTAAATCCTGTGCCTTCAAGCTATACTCAACACATCATACACACTAAATTCCATTTACCATGTGGCTCAATGCATATTTCATATTGAACTGAACCTCCTTAATAAATGAACATCAATTATAGTAATCTCAGCAATATTAGATCTTAACTCAGGGGGTTAACATAACATCTCCACAACTAACTGATCAATCAACTAATCAGTTTTTATATTAAAATTAATTTCTTTAACTTTTCATTAAAAATGAAAATTAAAAATGTATTTTTAAAAAAAGGAAAGTCATTTTAACATTTTACAATATGAACAGCTGTGAAATAGTTATGTGTTTTAAAACCAATATTGTTTTAGGTGGAACGGTGGCTGTACAGGGTTAAGGTTCGATTTCCACATTGGCGGGTTTCCTCCAGGTGCTCCGGTTTCCTCCCACAGTCTAAAGACATGCAGGTTAGATTAATTGGCGTTCCCAAATTGCTTGTAGTGTGTGAATGTTGACTGGAGGTCCTATGACAGTCGTAAAAATGGAAATAAATACAATGGCTTCCACAGTCCCTAGTTGGACTAACGAGGTTTCTAGATTTAATAATATAACAAGTAGAATATAATATGTAAAGCAAGACCATTAACTTGAAAGGTGTGTCTAAATCTCTTGGGTGTATTTCTGTAAAACTACCTATTATCAGTCCTCATTGCCTTCAAATTCGATATACAAATAAAATTTAAGTGAGTTGCACTCAATTAAACTATGGGGTGTGTTTACTTATTGTATGCCTGTTTAGCTGTTTGGATCTGTTTCAGAAATAAGTATTTGATTTTTTTTTTTTTTTTTTTTGTAACGATGCACTAAGGTATCCGATCATTAACATAATTCGGATACAATGTAAAATATATAGTACTGAAAGTATACAAAATAGAGATCAAAGTCCCTTTCGAGAATTGTGACGTCACCACTTCCGGAAGTACGCAGTGTTCCAGAAACCTCAGTCCGACGAACCAATCGGAACGCTCGGACTCTGTTTTTTTTTCCCCTTCTTTTTTTTTCTTTGAGCGTTTCAATCCGCACTAAAATTGTGACGTCGATGTGAAACGCAGCCAATCGTGTGCGCGCTCGCGGTGTAGCACTTCCGCAGTGTGTTTCACGGAGACCACGTCTCTCTCTCTCTCTCTCTGATCACTGACTTGGGTTCGGGTTCGGTCTCGACCCGCGCACGGTACTGTCAGGAGTCCGGGTTTAGATGACACCATGGCAGAAAGACGGATCCTGTGATCAGATCAGGAACATCATATGATCAAACCCCAATCCTGAGACCAGGAGCCTCTGGGAGACTCGACTAGGTAACACGTATTAACCAGTTCTAACTAAAATCCCGGATTGTGGATGTGTTGTTAATTCTCATCCCTTCACCAGGTGGTTAAACAGGCATGCAGTATCACGTGATTATCATAACAATCATCGTCATAAAAGCTGAACAGTAAAAGTCAGCTGGTAGACAGGGGAGAGTGTCTGCGGGGGGTTTAGAACAAACACCCAACACCAAAATGCTCTCATGTTCAGGATCAGCCTGGTAGCTCATGAGCTTAGGATATATATTATCTTTATTCTCTCTAAAACTAAAATTAGTTATTTTCTCAGTGCTTTTTTTTGTTATCTTTACTATTTAACAGATGACACGTGTGTTAAGCAGTAATCTGTTAGAAGATCTTTCATGTGTATGTATGTGTGTGTGTGTGTGAGTGTGTGTGTGGGTGAGATTACATGGGGTACTTAAAAGTCCAGTGTTTTTCTGAAAACTTTCAGAAAGTGAATTTTAAAAAAATTAATTAGCTGTATTTGATGCAATAAGTACACCTTCCATTTATTATTATTATTAATAATAATAATAATAACTGTTATGGTGCCAATCAATCACAGGGTGCACACACCAATGTTTAACTATATGTAACAAACAATATAATGTTTTGTTTGATATATATTGTTTTATATAAACTATGTTTAACTCTACGCATCACTGGGCATCATCCCGGGAGTTAATTACAGTCGTTAATTACACTGTCGGTTGCAGCATTGGTGAAAGTAGGTCCGTAAAATGATCTGCACTACTGAGGAGAGAGCAGCTGCCTGGCAAAACCCACATTTACAACCAGACTCAAAAACACACTCAGCAAGAAAACACATCTGTTAACTCTTAAACAACACATTGACTCCTTAATAATTGCTTCGCATTTCCCAAATCACTTTTAATCCGTCCATGTTCTTTTATTTATGGCTACAAATTAGGGCTTCACGATATTAGGAAATGTAACGATATTTCTTGCGATATAACATTTCCATAGAGAAATGCATTTTTTATTATTACTATTATTGGCTATTTTTTTTTAAATCAGTTATATAATATATGTAATGATCATACTAAAATAAACAGGTAATAGATATTCGTCTG
>JAQMYK010000038.1:5750543-5769935 GCA_030014345.1 Clarias buthupogon
ATTTGACACCGCGCCAGTTCTCTCACACACACACACACACACACACTCTCTCCCTTTCTCTCGCCTTTACTGTGTGTCAGTGTTTGAATGTGTGTGTTGTGTGTGCGCGCGCGTAATTTGACACCGCGCCGTTTCTCTCACACACACACACACACACACACACACACACTCTCTATCTCTCTCTCTCATGGCTTTAAGGCTCTACCAGTTGATTGTGACTTTTGATCAGTGATCGTTTTAGGCTCGGACCCTTGATGAGTTTCAATCTTTGACTTGAATCTCTGACCTAGTCTTTAAGGCTGGTTGTACTGTATACTGTACAGTTTTTAATTGACTGAATATGATAGGTTAACACGCACTATAGGTTTTAATTCCTTCATTCCTTCTTTTCACGCTTTATGCTTAAATCGTAAAAGAAGTTTGATTTTAACATAAAAAAATATGTATGGAAGATAAAATTCCGATTCTAATTTGCATTTAAGGCGGCGAAGCCTTACACCTTGCCAGGGCCTCTCATTTGCTGCACAGATACTGGAATGTAGTGGGTGTTGTAGGTTGTTCTGCATGGTATCCTCCCTAGACATAGATGACCTTGGGTTTTGGGGATAGTTTGTAACAAAGAGCAATGTTAAGAGAGCTCGACGAAGTGACGACGCTTAGATAACTTCTGTATGCGTCTGAAGCTTGATCACAATTTCATCTCCAGTTTTAAGTTTTGCACCTGCTTGCATCTCACAGTTTTTAAAAGTCAGAAGGATACTGCGAAGACTTTTTTCTCCAAGATAAGTCAGAGGTAAGCTGTAATCTGTCCGCTGTTTTCCCTGCTGTGGATCGTTTCAAAGCCTTCTCCAGATACACCTGTAAAAGTAGAATCAAGAGCACGTTTCTGGTGGATGTTATCCCGCATACAGAATAAACCTTAAGCGTAATTGTACTTTAGATGGAGGAGGAATTCTTGTTGATTATGAAAAATGAATCTGGATATCTATAGTGTCAGATGTCTGATTACAGCCTTTTGTAATGCGGAAAAGTATTGTGATTGTGGAAGTGAAAAATGGATAACGTGTAAAAATGGGTGTTGTCCTGCTAATGTTGAGACCAAATGTTGAAAAGTGTTTCAGTGCTTTGTGTGCAAGAGATGTTGACGTGCAGGATGGTACAGTAGGATCTCTAGCTGATGTCGTTGAAGAATCCTTTGAGAAAACTAAGAACATTAAAAAGATGACGTACCAGAGAGATTGCAAGATAACGGATATAAAGTGGAAGAAGTTGGATGGTAAAAAAGTAACTCTCAAACATAAAGCATAGTAGAGACTGTCAGAATGACCCCAAAATCAAATTCTTTAATGTGTATGTTTGCACTGGAGGTGATAAAATGTTGCAGTTTCTCTTTAATTCTGTAGATGTTGCGCTCTAAACTATTCCCACGGCGGCAGGTAGCACAGCGTCCCATGTGGTAGAAGTGAATTATGACAAAATCGAGGGGGAAAGAATTCATATCGGATCGTGTTACTTATAAAATGGTAATACATGCAGAATCTCAATACAAATCGAATTGACAGCAAGGTTTCGGTATAATATCATATCATTTGGCCCCTGTTGATTCCTATCCATAATGCACAGGTGGCAGAAATGTCTGCATTAACCCCGCCCCATGAAAAGGAATGCCACCTCAAACAGAGAAATCTGAACCCAAAAAAACAGCGCCTCCTATAGGCTGGACTGATGATAACCTGCAAAAATCAGGATAAAACAAACAAACAAAAAAATATACGCAAATGCCGAGCAAACGGCGAGTCTCAACATGCGGAAGAAGAGTTCTGGAATTTTCCAGTGAAAGTAATTAATCGATCGACATCAAATGTCACCTGCACTACCTCAATATGTGTTTGATCAAATCCATTCATAATCAACATTAGATGATGGTGAGATGAACGTGAGCTCTTTCATGGTTCAAAGAGGACAATCTGAACTTGCTAAAGCCCTGGACTGAGCGGAGGAAATGAGCAAAATCTAGCAGCGACTCTGGATTTTGTGAAAAATAACAGGCTGCACTCAAGTTATAAATGAGGCTTTTGTTGTGTGATATCATCATGAATGAATGGAGAACACAGAGGAGTGCAACTATGAGGCAGGTTTTTTTTTGTTTTGAATTGAGCCAAGATAAAGCCTGGCAAAAGACTACAAACTCACAAACCTTCATGCGATGTACATAGACTGAGGTGTGGTGTTACAGAAGAGAAGAGACCGATGAGAAGTCAATAGAACAAATATAAGCACTGATTCTCGGTCATTCATTCCTCAGCTGTCTCTCATGGCTATTTAATTCTTCGACATTTTTTTAAAATGCAGTTCGACATTTTTTTGGTTTAAAGCTGCTTAAGGTTTTCAGATTCTCTTTCTTGGTTAGCTTTGGAATTTTCGGCGCGGGCTCTCATGCAGTCACATTTTAAGAGTTGTTAGATGATACTGTTTGGGAATGTGCAGTCTGTAAAGCTGCCTTTCCAGCAGAGGAAATAGGGAGGGGTATCCTTCTGAAACCATGTGTAGCGCTTAATGTAGGACATCAAATCTTGTGGAGGGTTTTGAGTTGGTTAGAAAGTCGAGCAGAATCTAGTCTTCAGTGTAGAGCTGTTAAATTAGTGACATCCCTGATGAGGATGAGGATGATGATGCATGTGAAATAAATAAATAAATAAATATGTATGTATGTGTATGTACATATACACTGCCTGACCCAACAAGTCACATACTGTGTTCGCCGTGGCATTGTTTCGGTAAGCTTATGCAATGTCACAACATTTAATATCCGTCCAGAGTCGGAACATTAATTTCTCTCCAAGATCTTGTATTGACGATGGGAGAGTCAGACCACAAGTCTTTTCCATCACATCCCAAATATTCTCAATAGGTTTAAGGTCTTCTCGGACTCTGTGTTGGCCAATCCATGTGTGAAACTCTTTCACAATTTAAGCCCCATAAATCCTGGCATTGTCATCTTGTAATGTGCCCGTACCGTCAGGGAAGAAAAAATTCATTGTGGAAAAATCCTAGTCATTCAGATCGTCAGATGACCTCATTTTTTTGGGGGCACATAACATTGCTGAATGTAGGCCTGACCAGCACAGGCTTGTCTAGTCTACAGTTGAGTTTTTTTTACAGGTTGATTTTAAGTGATCTCTCCGAACACGACCATTCAAAACTTTTCCTGACCACATTTCTCCCTCGAAGATGATGGTTCAGCACTATCCTTTTAAAAAGGTGTTTTATAGTTCTTTACTCAGTTTTAGTAATTTCATCAATCTCCTTATTTACTTGATGTAGGACGGTAATTTGACTCTTCTGAAACAGAGTGTCACGAACACAGGATATGTCGTCAGCCATGGTTGTGTAAAGAAATGAGAAGCTACTTGTTTCATTTAATCCCTGCAGCAATTATTCAATGGAACCATCTTAGTCATCCAGGTGGTAACCTTTTTTTTCTCTTCTTTTTTTTCTTTTGGGCAAGGCAATGTACACTGTGTAAAAGTCTCGAGCCACCCCGCCTCTTCATAATTCTTCATAGTTCTGAAGTACTGAAAAACACAGAAAGGTTAAACTGCTGAAGAGCTTAGTGCCAGAATTCATCATTAAACAATTCTGATGTAAAAATTAAGTCATACAATCATAGAATATTTCCGTAGCTAATATAGCAGAGACAGCTAGCTAACAAAACAAGAACCTCCTGTGGTGGCTTTAGGTTCCTGAAATCTACTCGCACTTTGTACTGGTGCCTTTATTCAGCTCTTGTTCTGGGAAAGACAAGCTGATGTTTTTTCCAGAATGCAAATCAGCTATTTACATACAGGAATGACCGCCTGCTTACTCATCCTTAACATCCAAACCCCCACTTTAACAAGTTAACATATATCTAGTATGTATATGTGTTCAGGATCCAGCTGAAATCCTCCTCAGGTGAAGCAACTTCACAGTCTCACTCCTTTTTCAAACACGCTGTTTCAGTGTCTGTAGCGTCAGATCATCAAATACAAATGAGATACCACCCCCTCATGTCTTTTTGTTTTAGAAGTGCAAAAAAAATAAATAATTCTAGCCAATCAGAACAGGAAGTTACTTTTTTTTCATGTATTTTTCACCTTTTTTTTTTGGTATGCCTAAAAATGGAAGAGGAGAATCCTGTAGCCACCAACTTAGTGTGTGTGTGGATGCAGCTGTTGATTCACAATGACATTCTAAATATTAAACAATTTATTGATAAAAAAATTTAACCGATATAAAGATAACCGTTCTGCCATCTGTTTTTTTTTATTAATTAATACATGTTTTTAAATAAAGAACCAAAGAAGCCTAGGATAGCTACATTAGCCAGCCATGAAATAAAACAGCTACGAGACAGAGAATGCGATATGCAAATTGCTACACCTTTTTCCCTCTCGTCACAACTGACGTCGATAACGTTAAAGGGAAAGTTCATGAGAATTTGTGAATGCCCAAAGCAAAATCATCAAAAAGTGAATTTTGCATAAGCCTTTGCGAGTTCCCCTGAGGTCAAAAACAACAGTGCTGTTAATTAAAAAGAGCAGCTCAGACTGTAGCGGAGGGTTGCATTAATGCGCTTAATCTGAATAATTTTCTGATTCCATAGCAACGACTTATTCACAGGGACTTGTACTGGTTAAACAACTGCATTCTAAATATGTGTGTGAGGCTTTCTGTAAGGAGATGTTTATTTCAGATGTTTTGGAAGGAGTCTCCAGTGTCATGCACTTGTGTGAACTTGGGGCAGTGTGTATGATGCATGAGATAAAATGTATAGAAAATGTATAGACTAATGGTGCTCCGATCTGTCTTTTTCGGGCTGTCCAATAACGACTTAATTTTTTTATTTGTTTATTGTGTAGTATTGTTAACTTCTAGGATAAAAAACTATCCTAAACAGCAGTGGATAAACATAATTATGATGCATCAACTTTTGTTTATTGGATGGTAAACATATGCACATATTCCATTCTCTTATTATTTCATGTAAATTATAAAGAAACTAAAACCAATTGAATAGCCTATGCTCGAGTCAAAAAATGTTCCATTCCTTAACTATCATCAACAGTCTCTCACAAACGCTAAAACGCTTATCTAAAACGAGGCTGTCCTACTATACTGTAGCTATAACAACACGTTATAACATGTGGCACATGAAACAAGCAAGTGCAGCAATGAATAACAGATCGGAACCCTGATATGTGTGTTTATTTAAAAAGCTTCGGTGCAGTCAGTTTGTCGAACCAGTTATGATTACTCATTGGTAAGCATTGAGGGCAGGCATTTCTTTATAAATATAAAATTTTGAAGAGACGTCTATTCCTCTTATCGTACAGAATGTGTCCAGCTGTGCTGAATAGTTGCTTACGGTCAGCCCGCATGCATGGAGGTTAAACCCGGCCTGCCTCACCCAGATCTGCGAACCGCTCTTGATTTCTCTCTTCATTAATATTTTTGTGATAATAGATTTAGCCTTTTCATCATTGCAGAACAAAGTTCGAGGTTTTTGAGCGCTTATGATATAGATGGGTGAGTGAGGGTCGTCTTCTAAGATTTAGCTGCTGACTTTGCGGATAACCTTGCGTTTTTAACCTGCAATTAACGTTTGTTTTGTGTTCAAGCTTTTGGCAGACGTTCCCCCACCTGGTTTGCATATTGCAAATGCTGCGTCTTTTAAAAAGACTTGGTAATATTTCCCAGCCTGGTGATGCATGATGCAGGAGACAAAAATATAACAAGGAGAATCTCTACACTGGAGATCTTTAGAACACTGTTTCAATATTGTCTACTTTATTGTCACATTACAAAAGACTAAAGATTTTCCTCCTAATGTGACCTCATATAAGCAGAGACCCTTCCTCAGCTTGTTGCTTGGAGCATTAATAAACTCATTTTAACATGTTAACTTGTTAAAAAAAAAAACTATTGGATCTGTATCTGCAAACTTTTCACATTATTACAGCACAAATTATGACTGCCTGCTGTTGTCCTGATGTGCTGTTTATTACAGCAGTGTGAAAGTGGTGCTAGTGGTTGTATAGCCAACTAACCAGCTAATATTAACTATCTAGATAAAACACAGCGTGAAGTGCAGGAACACACAGTTCTGGCTGCTCTTGGTGTGTATTTTTAAGTCCCCCGTCAGGATGTCTGCCAGTCTGTCTGACATTCATATAAGTGAGATATTTTAAGACTGTAAGATTTACGAGGGGCGTTCATGTCAAACCGGGACTGAAAGTTCTGATGAGCAGTGGTCGTAAAAGCGATTGACATTTACAGAAGACTTTAAGCACAGTAGAGTAATGAGACTCTTAGACTCTTAGCTGCAGTAAAACATTCAAATGGTGCAAACGTTTTAAAGAAGGCGGATGAATGATGATCCCGGAGACCACTGCACTCGTTTCGGTGAACATTCAGCAGGTGGAACACCAGATCCTAAAAAATCGACTGATAACTTGTCGCCAACTTGTGGAAGAGACACATCTGTCTGTGGGAACTGTACACACGATCATTCACCAACACCACTTGCACATCACAGGAAATCGGCTGGGAGTTATTGCAACATCCCCTTTACAGTCCTGACCTCGATCCAAGTCGTTTCCACATGTTTGTGCCATTTTAAGGAGTTCCTGAGAGGCCAGCGTTTCAGATGTGAGGTGAAACAGGCAGCCCGATCATGGCTGAGAGATCTTTCGAGCACTAGTGAAACACTGAGATAAGTGCAACCAGAGATAAAATATAGAGAATTTTAACTCCCATAACTGTGTTCTGTATAAGGAAAAAGTCCCGGTTTGACTCGAACAACCCTTGTATATGGAATTGTCATCATCAGATGATCTGATGACATTTATTTTGGAAGTGGTCTGAAATATCTGAAATAGTTTTTCTTCTTGTTTGAAGTGTTCGGCTCCTCACGGGGCGTCTCCGGCATGCCTGTGGTATCAAATTCAACTCCTTATTATATTACCTGTGTGTATTTATTTTCCTCTGACCATTACAACAAGATAACTGACCTATGCAGCATTTATTTAAATAATAACATGAATAATAAAAAAAACGGTTTGATGTGTTCTCTATACATTTAAAAAAATACTTCCACAGGATCCAAACTGACAAAACGTCCTCATGGTAGTATTTTTAAATAAAAACCTGCAACTTCAAGTCTTGTCTTTATTGTGTGTGTTGTAGCGAAGAAGAAAAAGATGGAACGCGAGGCAAAAGCAAAAGTAAGCGCACTCAATTTTAGTTTAAGAAAATATAGAGAATGTGTGTTTTAAAATGAAATGAAGCACAAACGTTACGTCATTATTAAATCCTGTGTGGTGTAAATTTGTAGGGCCCCACACCGAGACGGAAAGCCAAGAGCAGCGAGCTGGAGAAAGAGCTGCAGATGAAGGAAGACACGCTGCCAGACAGCACTGTTTTATTAACAGGTTAGGTTCTCCGATCACGTGGCATCCACCTTGCCTTATTTCTTTATTTGTTTTTGCTTTGATCAGTTCTGATTTAGC
Organism: Clarias buthupogon; assembly: GCA_030014345.1. NCBI lineage: Eukaryota > Metazoa > Chordata > Actinopteri > Siluriformes > Clariidae > Clarias > Clarias buthupogon. Next base: position 5,758,094 of record JAQMYK010000038.1, read on the forward strand.
ATGAAGATTAAAATGCGATCAGGTCCTGACTTGTTTTTTTCGCTGCAGAACCGGATCGAAGCCAGGCCTCACCCGGGTCTGAACCGGATCGCAGTTCGCCAAATAAGACGACGATAAGCTATCTACCGGACGTCTGCGCCGTGGTGGAGGTCACCACCGAGAACGAGGAGTCAGCAGTCAGCTCCACTCAGATCCCCTACAACTTCCAGATCTCCCCCGCATCATGTTACGTTGGTACGCTTCGTTTGTACACATTTACTCTCAGGGTTTATTGGATCCAGGTTTTTTTTTTTTATCAGATTTTTGTGGTATGATAAAACTTTTTTTTTGGTATGATAAAAAATTTTGTGCCCCAAGTGATTTCTTATTACATACTGCCAGTAAAAAGATTTAAACCCCCCCAATAAACATTTCTGGTTAAAGTAATGGGTTCAGGGTTTTTTTTTTTATTTTTTAAGCGGCGGGTATGTATGTGTGTGTACACATAATAAATAAAAAAGTTTTATTTTTTTTAGTTAGTTAGTTTACAGATATCTTTATTTTCTGGTTTATTTTTGTAGAATTGTGTTTATGTTTAAAAAATTTAAACATAAATACAATTAGTTATTATTGTATTTATGTTTCAAATTAAAAAAAAAAAGTAATATTTTTTTTTGTACAAAGTGTTTTAGGGTTTTGTTTTTATTTTGATGGTTTAATCTTATTTTCTGTCTTTTTCAGAGTTGTATGTTTTACAGTTTTTTTTCTTCTTTTTTTAAAATTCTTTTTTAGTTTAGTTTCTATTTCAGTGTGTGCTTTAGAATGACAAAATCAGAAGTAAGAAATGGGAACTGAGAAACTTTTGATATAAAAAAACTAAAACCAGATTGTTGTACTACAGTATTGTTTCCATAGCAACAGCTCATTCACATGGATGTGTACAGCACTTAAGTTGCTACATAAAGGCATTAAAGACGTCTGTAATCGGTGATATGGTGACGTTTTCAGAAATGTGCACTGACATAATGGTGTGGTGTAAGAGAGGAATAAACGCTTTAAAGTGCAGTTATAGAAAGGTGAAGCACGCTAGCAGAAACATCGCTGAGCTTCTTGTGTAAAAGAACCGAAAGAAGAAGTGAAAAGTGCAGTAAAGTTCTTTTAAATGATTCAGAACAAGAACAGGTCAGTGATCTGGAACTGTTTGGTTTTTATGTGGGTGAAGATTCTATAGCTGTAGACCCTCATTGTTGAAGTACAATACCAATAGATAGATACTTATTAAAGATTCTATACGCCAGTGAGGCATCAGTTCTAATTCATCTTCCTCTGTGTGTGTGGTAAAATCACAATTTCATGCCAAGCCACTGAGGAAGTCGCCCTCTGCTCACCACTCGCCAGCAGTTTCACCCCATCTGTTTAAGCGGTTTCATCGGGTTACTCTCCACCACACTCGCTTCCTCGGAATAACGGACATGATTTTAACAGAATTACCAAGCTTTTATTTCAGTTTAAATCTGTTTTATTGGTTTTATACATTTATTATTTATGCTTGTATTCATTTTTTCTTTTTTTAGGCGTGTTTTTTCTTATGTTTAGAGAAATTTCTAGTTTTAGGTAATAGTGTCTACTTTTTCAAGTTGTTTTATAGCATGTTTTAAATAGATTATTATTTATTTATTTATTTACATTTGTTTTTTTTGTTTTTTTTTAGGGTTGAAATGTATCATTTCAGGTTTTAGCATATGCTACGTTTTAGTTTATAGATTTATTTTTAATTTTTTGGAATGTGTATCTTCTTTCCTGATCCAGGTTTAGTGATGTTTTTAGTGTTTTTCTTATGTTTCTATGTTTTTCTAGTTTATCGGTAGCCAGTAGTTACTGTAGCCTTGCATCTCCAGCGTCTGGGTTCGATTCCCGCCTTGTTGTCATTTGTTTGTAGTGTTGTCTATTGTGTTTAAAGACGCTTGTACTAGTGCTGAACAATTAATTGCATAAAAATAGTCTTATTTTGGATTTGTCTTTTTTTTATATCTATAATTTTCAGTGGATGTATAAAATTCCCTTAAATGAGATCATCTGTCCAGTTATTTGCTCTTATTTTGGATGAATACATTTGAATACAGAATAGGACTTTCACATATCACAGTTTAAATCGCAATGACGGTAGTTTCTTTCTATATATTTCTTTCAGTTTAGGAATTTTTTTGTTGTTGATGTTAGTAATTATTTATTTTAGTTCTTTAGTCTTTTTTTCACGGTTAGAAATATTTCAGTTTACGTTACTTGTTTTGAATTGGGTATATATATATATTTTTTCTTTGTAGTGTTGTTGGGTTTGGTGTTGCATTTTGTTTTTTGTAGTTTGAAGTGAATTTTGGTTTTATTTATTAAATTTTTTAGTTTCTTTTGTAAATGTAGTAATAGACCACCACTCTAAGTTTGACTCTCTTTGCTGTTCCTCTTGAACAGAGAGCGACGCTGAGAGCACACACAGCGAGGAAGACTCGGAGGTGTGTAAACTCGAACACTGCACTCACCCTGATCAGCCCAGGCTTCAGCTTTTATACACAGCCGACACCTGCATCATTCACTTGTTTCATCAATTTTTAAACTCCAATTACAACAGATTTATATAAATATAAATACTACACATATAAAAATCTTATATATAAAAAGTTAAAGTAGTTTGAGCACAAGAAAAAGCGTGGCTGAATTTTTTTTATGTCATTTTAATAGTGTATTATTTGTCTTCTTCTTTCTGTTTAAGAGGAGATACATTTTAAAATATATTTTTATCTTTAATGTATTTTTGTACAATTAGAAGTGTTATAATTTTAGATTATCAGAATTTATTTTCCATTTTTAGCTTTAAGCATTTTTAAGGCTTATTATTAGTAGTAGTAGTTTTTAGTTTTTTCTTTATATGTATTAATATATTTTTTAAAACTTATAACTATAAAAGCTAGAATAGAATCGCTTTAGTTTCAGTTTCAAATATTTTTGCCTTTAGAGATACATACTGTATATTAGATTTGTGTTTTTGCTTTAAACTTTAAAGCTATTAGAGTAAATTTGTAGCTCTCCTGACGCTGCTCACATGTACTTTCAGTTTAGTTGTTTGTTCCCCTCCTAATTTTGGAGCTGCACAGTGTGTTATTTAAAACCAGGTGTTAAAACCAAAATTAAAAATAGACCCGTGGTGGTAGAAGTCGTGGTCTTTCACATCACCAGTCTTGCTAGTCAACAAATGAACACCGTCATGTCTCTAAACGCATGAAGCTGAATCATTGTTTTTAATGTCGTGTTATCACACAGCTTTTGATATTTATCTGAATAACAGTGTGTGAAAAAAATGATAATGAACAGGTGTGATTAGGTGTGTTTTGTAGCCTTACCGTGCACATTTGAGGTTTTCCCCCTCTCTCTAAATCATACATTAACTAGCTTATTTAACATCCCAGGTGTGTTCAATAACGAAATTTATTGTGCGTTGAATTCTGTTTTAAATAGCTGATAAAAATGAAAGCGATGGAGCGTTAAATAATCTGTACTTTTCTTTCCCCAGCTCCAGCCTCAGGACTTGTCCATCAGTTCGAGAAAGTCTTGCTCCTCGGTGCTCAGGATAGCACCCAGCCTCCTGGAAAAAACACACTCGTTACTGGCAGAAAAGACAAACTTTTGGGTGACGAGCTACCGAGAGGATTCGCCCATGATCAGCTACGACATGGAGCCCTGGCGTCCCTTCATCCCCGCCCTGACCTTCGACCTCAGCACCAGCTCCACTGCTCGCGCCAGTGTCATTATGAAGGCCGTGGACCTTTCCTCAAAAAAGACGTAGAAGACGGATTCGGCGCTGAACAGCTTCTCTGCCGCACGTCTTCATTATTATTTTTTTATTTTGTCCTTTTCATCACTTTCCATGGAGAGGAGCAGTGAAAGGTTTTCATTTATTTCTTTTCCTGGTGCTATTTTCAATCCCTGAAAGCATGTAAGGAGTAACTTTTATCTGAATGTAAGGCCATGCAAAGTTAAAAAAGCTACAAGTATTCGAGTTGTCTTTATTTAGCAATGACATTAAAGTCGTGTCTCCCGAGTTAGCAGCGAGGATCATTTCAGAGCATGAACATGTTTCTGCACCATCTAGTATTTTTATAGCTCTGTCAGGATTAGAGCGTTTTCGCTGTCCGCTTATAAAATAACAAGCAACACTTGTTAACACACTTTAATTTAAGTGAAGATAAATATACAAAAATTTACGATCGCGTTTTCTGGCGCTAAATCGAGATGTCACATACCTATTCAACACTACAGTATTTTTTTTCATATTTCCGTTAATGTAGAAAACGTGTCTGAGAATTCAGATCAAGCTATTTAATTTTGCATGGCCTAAACCAAAGACATACCTCAGCTAAACAGTACATGATGAAAAAAAGAAGAAGAAGAAAAAAAAGAACAAAAATCATGGAATTACCTCAAGAGACTTATCCACGGTTCATTGCACTCAGTATTAATTACAGGAGCACAGATCTTAGATTTCGGGACAGGTCTTAATCGAAACCAGCTTTCAGAGTAGCGAGTAGGGATGCATCGACCCTGGTACTAGGTATCGGTCCTTACTCATTAAAACATAAACCAGTACCGTTGTCCGTTATAGTTGTTCATAATATTGTGACCTATGGTGCAGCATCTTTCTAGAATACAGTTAACCCTGATAAATCAATTACTTATAGGATTTAAAGGCCAACTATTATGCAAAATTCACCTTTTTGTCATTTGTAGACATGGATGGGTCTCCAGTGTGGGGACGGAATTCCATCTCCATGTTTGTACTGGCCAGGGTTTAAACAAGAAAGTTAGATTCCCCTCACCTATTGTGACCTCATATATGAAGATCCCCTGGCTTGTTACTCAGCTTTGCTGTTCTCTATGGGGGGGTGTGGCTCAGCAGTAGCTCATTTACATTGACACATTTTGAGAAGGAGTGAAAGAGGTGGGCATTAACACACACACACACATTGGGAGAGCTCTGATTCCGGTACTTACTTGTTAAAGAAATGGTCAAATATGGAACCTTTAAGGTGACACCTCTGTAAACACCATAACCGTGTAAACCTACAAACCACAATGAGTTCATCGCTAAGAGCACACAGACGCAACCGACACACACACACACAGCTAATGATCATGTTCTCCGATTAATCAGTACCAAGTAGGTTAATCATTTTGGTATCAGTATCAGTATCAACGAGTACCGAAAACAAAGTGAATCATGTATCGATGCGTCCCTAGTAGTGAAGTTGTGTTTACATTTCTCAGGTAACAGTAATGTTAATAATACAATAGGACAGATTGTATCATAGAATCCTAGAAAGGTTTTATAAGAAATGCTAATGCTATATTATTAATGCTAATAGGTGGCCTGGTGTAAAGCAAAGTCGATGGTGTAAGCCAAGACAGACCGGGTTTTAACACACAGATGATCGATTCGATAGAACTTCACCTATTGCAGCAGAGAGTTCGTAGTTTACTGAAGGTTTTAACATTTTAAACGAGACAAAATAAGAATACATAGATAGATATAAGGGAGGTGAATAGAGCACATGAGTGGGACGTGGTATGTATGTAATACACTACATACATTTAGGTGCACGGTTCACTTTTGGACCAAAGTGAAAGCTTGTACTTGTGAAGGATTGTGCGATTATATATGATGATTTAATCGCCTTTACATGATATTACACTGCCAAGATATCCTGTAACGTTTGATCTTATTATGTTATTTTACCAGAACTGGCAACCTTGTCGCATTGTAGGAGTTTAGGAGTTCTGCGTCTTATTTTATGTCTCTGCAGTAAAACAGGACATGAGCTGATCGCTGGAATGATTTGCTCAGGTGTTCATAATAAAGTAGGACACCTGTAAGCCCCGCCCACTTGTGCGTATTCAGAGTACAGTAAGGTTAATTGCCACGGATATGGCCGGCCAGTTTGTTAAGCGAGGATAGGAGGAAAGGATAAAGCTCTTAAGGTACACTTATTTTTCTCCAACTTTAAAAAGATATCACGATGCAAATGGTTTGATTAAGATGGAAATTTTGAATGTAATCTTTCAGCCCAGTCGTTAAGCAAAGGGCGGACATGCGCAAAACATCTGGATATAGGTAGCTTAAGAGTAATGAAATATGTCACAGATAGGATCAACACCTTCCTTCACTCTTCGCAGCCTAATTTGCATTAAAGGATGAATTTGCTATTCTAATCCAATGCTTTGTCAAATTCAGCGAATATCTCCTCAGGGTTCGCTAGCTGTCTGTTCCTAATCTGGTGTTAGGACACAACCCTGGCATTGTAATTGAGAAATAAACACTGTGGGGCGCATGGAAATCATTCTCCCGTAGTTCTCACTGCACATAGTGAGACGGGGTGTGGTCAGTGAACGGGATCGTACGGAACGTCATGCCTTTTGTGGTGGGTCGTGGGGTCAGAAAGAGGGAAATAGAGAATATTTTGTCGTCATGAACATGAAATCATTTCTACCAGTGAATATTTGACGAAGCTATTATTAGACACGTGCATAGCTAGTTAAATGTAGTTATTACGGAAGCCAGTGAAAATGTTCAGCCAGAATCGCTCGAAATATCCAGAGACCTTAATGTTTTTAATTTAAAAAAATTAATTATATAGGCAAACAACAGGGTCAACCTTTCAGATAATATTAATGCCTATAGTAATTAGAAAGTGATTAAATACACTAGTTTTATTCTCCTTAAACCTGAATGCAGTTTTTAAATTATTATTATTATTATTATGTCTTTAGTTCCTCAATCATAACTTTAGTTCCCATCTGTAGACATGGGCGAAGGGTCATCAATATCCTCTTCAAGTTCTTGAAAAGATTTTTATGATCCAGGATATATAGGTTTGCTAACCAACTGCATTAAAAAAAAAAAAAAAAAAAAACAATACTTGGTTAAAAAGATAATGCAGTTATTTCTCAATATTAAGAGATTCTCAATAATAAAAGGGTTTGAATGTGCTGTTGCACGATCCGTTTCCTCACTATAGATTTTTGCATAATAGATATTTGTGAGTACTTTAGTAACCAACCATGATGCAGAATAGAGTTAACATCTCCTCAGCTGCTTCCAGAGCTTGTAACGGCTTTAAAAACAAAAGTTTGAAAAATATATTAGAATACACTGTGCAATATTTCAGGAAAGTGTGTTATGGAAGTTGATTTGAAATATATAGACAGCAATCAGAATGACAACAAACAAAAGACAGCAGCAGTCACTTCACCCCCATGTCCTGGAGATTCTTTTATATATACAGTATATATAGGAAGCCTAGACCTGTTTTACACCTGGTCACCTTTATAGCCGTGTCGTTACATTAGAACGATGTTAAACATTGCTTATTATTTTATTAGACGTTGATGAAGCAGGTCTATCTATGTGGTCCCCTGTAGCTCCTCTAATACACAGTTTGGTGTTTTTTTTCTCCTGCACATGCGCGCACACACACACACACACACACACACACTTAGCGTTGGCTTGAATCTGGTGTTTTCAGCGCTGAGAAACACTAAACTGTTACGCAAAAGATGTTATCACAAGGTTTTGAAACCTTCAGTGATCTTGGAGTACGTAAACGTGAATTTTAAATGATTAGATTTTTTTACATTAGGGTTTATTATTGAGGGATGTTTATAGATATTTGTAAAATTTGAGAGAATAATTTAGAAATGAATGAAAAATAAATAAATAATGTAAAAACATTGTGTCTAACTGGGTGTCTAACTCGATTCCTGAACAATCACGGCACTGTTCCATTGAAGGGGCAGACACAATAAATAGTCAAGTCACAAGACATCTCACACACACAGTTACACACTCAAGCTCATGCTCAATTTAACTTATACACTTTAACTACTGGCATGTTTTTGGTAGGTGGAAGGATGTCGGAGAGAACCTGAGTGAAACCCACATGGACATGAAGGTTCTACATACAGCCTTACAGCAGTATCTCCCAATCACAGACAGGTCTTAGCAGAATCTCTGTTACCAAGCCCAAAGCCAAACATCAAAAAACCATTATAAAAAAAAAGTAATACAAGGTAAGTGAACCCCAACATGATCTACAAGAATGGTGAATATGTGGAACACCCTTATGTCCTGTGTGATTAAAGAACCGTGCTTTATCACGGAGTAAAACTGTGGACCGATGAACGTTTCTGGAGTATCTTCATCAGTGAAACACACCCGAGGCTAGGACCAGTTTATACCCCATTATAGTTGAAGCCTGGACTGTGCTTCGTCAGAAAGTGTTGTTTAATCTTCTGTAAAAACAGCCCTGACAATAATGCAGGTTTATATTATTATGCTCATACATTTCATTTTTATACTAACAGTTTGTTCACAGGGACACGTGCAGCTTTAACAGTTGATATGGTGTAATTTTTAACCGCTTTGTGTTTTCTTGGTCAGATGGCAAAAAAAAAGGGCTTGTTGAGGAAATGACCTGAAGGACGATTCAGGTCAACTGTAATGAAATGCAACCATAATGCAATAACAGTTAGAACCAATAGATGAGCACAGAAACAACAAAAGGCCCATGATTGAAGCCGTAAAAATGATTGACAGGTGGCTCAGAGCCCACTGCAGTCGTTCCTGTAAAGATTCAGCACCTGATCCTTGAAAATCGATGCCTAATTTATCACCAGCTTGCAGAAGAGACGTATTTGACTCAGTGGTGATCATTCACCACCACTTGCACAATACAGGAACTCAGAGTTATTGCCACATCCCCTGTACAGTCCTAGGCTCACTACAAGGCATTTCAACATGGTTGGGCCATTCAAGGAATTGGAGGCCAACATTTCACATTTGGTCCAACAAAATAGGGTATTTTGCTCCTAGAAAGTCATTTTTTTTAATATGGTGAAATAACCTGTACCCACAGGCAGACACTAAGTGAGGGACAGTCTTCTAGTACGAGTCGTTTGTTCTTTTGTCACGTGACTCCTATAGATGCTATGAAGTGCAAAAGAACGAACGGTTCTTCTCATGGGTCTTGGACTAGAAGACCCATGAGAAGAAGCGTTCAATTCTGTTTCCTTGTGTGATGTACAGCATAGCGTCTATGAGAGTCACGTGACAAAAGAACAAACGATTTGGATCAGAAGATATGAGAGGTGAGCTGCTCATTCTGTTTATCATAATATGTCCTCAGCTGCATTGTAATATTTTTATTACTGGAACTAGAGCCACAATTTGTGTATATAGACGTGTTGGGGGTCTGTTTATTGAAAATGTAACATTTTATTTTATTTCTGATCAAAAGAACGAAATTAACTAAATGACTCAAAAATAGATTTGTTCATTTTGATGAACGAGATTCAAAGAACCGAGTCAATAAAATGATCCGAACTTCCCATCACTAATGGGCATCCTACAGAGTACTTTAGCACAATTAATGTTCCCTGGGGGCACTTCATCACATTTATCTACCAATGGGGCACCCTTGATGGTACTTTATCACAATTAATGTATCAAAGGGGAACCTAGGGCAACATCATATTTTATCTGTGCACTTTCATGACTCAGTCTGCATTTTTCGCAAGGTTTGCATATTTTTACCAAATTTTTGCAATGCACATTACTGTGGTCACAGTACAACGCTGAAGTAATCCATTGATTATGTAACGATTGCATTTTAGTAAAAGTGCCTACTCAGCTTCTGCGGTAAAACGCTTCAATTGTAACTGTATTTTATAGTTATACAGACACCCCTTTGATGCTTTATGATCTTAAAAGCCGCACGCCACAATTACAGTCGATTCAAAGGCAAATTATTTAAAAAAAAGTTTTATTGTAGTGTCACAATGATTTTTTTTTAAAAATAACACGCACAAAGAATAAAATAACTCTTCCATGCAGATACGCTGGAATTTCACTGAGTGGTACAAAGTGTTAGTAGTGGTATTAGTTCATTAAAGATTAAAAACAGTGCAGGGAAAGGAAACTTGGTACTTCATCACTTCATTCAAGATTTCTGACACGGCTCATCATCAATATCTTTTCTAAATTTACACCCATCTTTTCACGACAAAGCTTACTTTTTTTTTTCCCCTGAACGGCTCCTACAGCAGAAATGTAGTCAATGCCATTGCTTTCGGGTTAAAAAAAAAAAAGTTAAAACCTAAACATCTAATAAACTACAAAATCTAAAAAAAAATTTTGAAAGGTTTCAGTAAAGTGAAGTGTGATTTCAGCTCAGTCGCTGTGTGACTCCTCCTGAATCTGGATCTATGATCTGTAATGTGCAAAGTAAAGCTACTCGGATATAAGCTATGAGATTACATCCTGAAATGAGAAAACTTTTCACAGGATTTAACATCACGATTGTACAAATACAGCAGCAACGCTTTATATTTAGGTTCACAAACATTATTTATCGAATTAGGTAACATTAAACTAGAATTAATGTTTCATTAAATTAATGAACACTTGTGCTAAACGATTGTTCAAATATTCAATTCTTACAGCAATAATAATCAAGCCATGTTTTTTCCCCTTTTAATAAAAAAGAGAAAGAGCGGGGGAAAAAGAAAAAAAAACTGGCTGGTTACTGGATGACTGGTTACAGCTGTTATAATGCAAGTAAGAACTTGGAACTTGTTTCTTGGATATTAAACATAACTATAACCAGATTAAAATTATGATGGATTAATCAATAAGAACATTTTAATAATTGACAAATTGCTGTAGAATAAGGGGAATAAATAAAACACCTAAGGGTATGCTGTTATATGAAAATTAATCAATTATTTTCAGGCTGGTTACAGTAACTCTGCTTCAAACTGCACCACACCATCCAGATGTTGAGTATTTTCTGCACAACAATCCAAAACAGAGCGTTTTATTTCTTGCATGTTCCAACAATTACTCGGGATAAATCTACACTAAGTAAATTATACGTTTTCGAGCTCAGCGGGATTCCTACCTAAAAACCAGCACAAACGTTTTGTGGGGAAAAAAATATAAATTTTGGACAATATTCAATAGTGTTAATACAAGTGTTAATTAATTTAATCTTATTAATGGTGTATTATTTTTCACAGTCATGAATCTTTAACTCATTTTAATTAAGGGAATTTTGTTGTAAAGCGTTACCTCTAAAGCTTCATCTCATTTCTGTATTTTGTGATTGAAATAAAAAAAGGAAAGGCTTTGGACAAACAGAGAGAGACTATTTCTCAAAGTACGGCAGGTAAAAGAACTTGAATCCTCTTCGCCCTCTAACAGCACAGCTTATGTAGATGACGTGGTAAACTGTGAGGGAACAAAAAATATATATATATTTAAATAAATCAAAGAATTTCTTTCTTAAAGTGCACTTATTTGATCTTAAATCATAATAAGACTTTCTATTATGCTACATCACAGCGCTGTTAGACTGTGGATTATGATTGGTCAGAAGGTGTTTATTTTCCCCATAACATTCCCATTCCTATAGTAACAACTTATTCTTAGGGACCTTCACATAAATGGATTCAAATAAAAGTGTGCATATGCTGATCTGTGACTTATTTAACTAAAGATTAGCATTAACCGGTGTTTATTTAACATTTAAGGGAGGAGTCTCCAGTGTCAGAAATAGTCAGATGTCAGAAGTGAGGGAACGACTGTTTACAGCTGCTATATATATAGTGAGAATAGATACTCAAGACGTATCTGTTTCTCCAGTACTTGGACTAATCCTCCCCCTTAAAAAAATAATAAAACATTTGACTAATGGCACTTAGTTATTAACCTAGTTAACCCAGTGTAAGTATGTATCCAGTGATGTAAACTTTAAAGCAC
>JAQMYK010000038.1:5773154-5789573 GCA_030014345.1 Clarias buthupogon
GCGAAATTGTCCAGAGGAGGCTCAAAAGGTAGCGCATTTAACACAAGTAATTTAATCAAGCACGAGAGTTTCTCGCCTCAACGAGCCATATTACATGCGAAACAATTCCGCCTCTGTTTCTGTAAATTTAAATCATGTTTTTATTAAGTACTCGGTATCGGTATCGGCGAGTACTGAAATTCAAGTATTTGTACTCGTACTCGTTTTCCAAAAAAGTGGTATCGTCGCATCCCTAATATATTTTTTAATTGCCTAAGAACAATTCCTCTGCAAATACACTATTAGAAAAATTTTCTTCTGCAAGCACAATAAAGAAAACGTGTAAACGTAATTCGCCCGAGTGTGAAATGAACGACGCAAGTGAATCCTGGCCTGGTATTTGAGGTTGCTGTGATCCATCGTTCCTGCGGAGGACGACGGAAGACTCTGCGGTTTGGAGAAAGTCAGAGGGCCGAACGTCATCTCTCCATCACGCTCTCTCTCTCTATCCTTCCATCCATCCAACACTTCGTCTGGCCCCGCCCCTTCATCCACCCCCTCCAATGAGAAGGCATCGTCGATGGTGAACTGCTTCGCCATGGTTACAGACCCTCAGGCTCTTGCTGGGTGGAAACTGATGTACACTAGGGGCAAAATTGTTTTGAATAAAAATAAATAAATTTAAAAAAAAGGTTGATTCTGTAAATAGAATTAGAATTTAAAGTAGAATTACTTTTAAAAACTATTATATGCCTTTATAATAACAAGAGAACATTGTGATTAGAATAAAAGGTATAACATATTATAAATAAAAAAATACTATTATATGCTCTTTAATTAGACAATTGCTAAACTTCAACATTTTGTAAAAGTAGCTACACTTTCCTCTTTAAAAATACAATATACTGTTGAAAGAAACTTAATCACAGTAAGTAAGCGCCAGGTGTTTGCTGCCCCCTGGTGGTCTGTTCAGCTATAAACATCATTACAGGATAATAAAACAAAAAAACCTCTTAATTACTGTCTCTCATAACTCAATGGTTTCTGGTAGCTACACACCAGAATGGCAGGGGTGTGCAACATAGAGCACACATCTCTCCTTTAGGAGGTAGGAATGACGCAGGGGAAACGACTTCCTGTAAGAGGATGACACACTTCCTTAACCCGGTGTCTATTAGAGTAAAGCAGCATGGCTCTGTAAACTAACATGTTGAAATAAAACATCAGGGAAATGTTAGGAGTTTGAAAGATTATTATTATTATTAATATACAGCAATTAAACAAAATAAACACAAAGTTATTATTATTACATCATAGAGCTGCTGAGTTGTTTATTCTGATTGGCCAGAAGGTCTTGATTAATTCTCTTCTCTATAACAGCACTGCAGCAGGATTATGACACCCCGCTCATATAGGGGTCTGACAGAGCAGAACACACACCGTGTTTAAATACATTCCCTGCCCACTCTACACATATCCATTATGGTGCATCATTCTTTACGTCCGAATCAGAAAGGATCATACTATAGAGACATATTATAGCAAAATCTGACCACTTCTGAATATTAGCATGCGCTGACACTGGAGACTCCTTCCATAAACCTAAAAATATCCTTCATCATATAACACTTATTTCTTTTTTTTCCATTTTTCTCCCTAATTTAGTCGTGTCGAATTCCTCCCCATCACTAGGGGGCTCCCACAGTAAGGCTACTACTTCCACTCAGTCAGGAGGGCCGAAGACTATCACGTGCTTCCTCTGAGCCACGTGACGCCAGCCGACCGCATCTTTTCGAACTGCTCGCTCCTTCCGCTTGCGTGAGCTCACAGATGCCCCTGATTGGCTGTAGAGCCGTAATTAATGTGGGAGCACAAAGTACCTCTCATCCTACCATCTGAGAGAGCTCGGCTACCCTCTAGACCTCCGGCTGCGGGAGGCTTCAGCATCACCCGTGAACTGAATCAGCGATCTCCGGATGATTGGGCGAGTACTTTACCACTCGGAGGCCCCATATAGCACTTATTTCTTAAGAACCCACTTAAATTACCTCACAGATGTTTATTTAAATATTTAACATGAAACTTCTGGTGCTGAATTTTGAATCCTGTGTAATTAGTAACACACTAGTTAGTTTACTCCAGTGAGGTGTTGTCTGCTTTATCCATTCATTAGCCATTTGTCTGAAATGAATCTGATAACTCTGTGACTCATATACATAGGTTACTGAAGGACGTGCAAACACTTATCAGATTTCTGAACTTCCTAAAATATTTTGTTACGGTCACTAAAGTGAGTATAAATATTCTTCATAAACGTTCTTTTGGCCGCTCACATCAACGGGTCGCCACAGCAGAGTATCCGATCAGCGTACAACTTGGCGCAGTTTTTACACAGTTTTTCGTGCTGCAGCCCTCCCTTCTGGGCTTGTGACCAGCACTAACATCGGCTGGGAATCAAACCCAGGTCTCCTGCATGGCAGGTGAGAATCCTACCACTGGAAGACTAACACTGTAAATACATCCATCAGGCTTTCCATGATTACTGTAGTTCTTTAATCAGATTACTAAGCGTTTTCAAACAATTTGATCAGATTACTCATGGTTTGTTATAAACATTTTGATCATAATTTGATCAGACTTTGATCAGAAGTGCTTATATACACTTTGAACAAAAACCTGAATTTCTGAATCTGATATCTTCTTCACCCGTCTTATCCACTGCACAATATTTGCCAAGTGATACTGAATATTACCATATATTGTTGCTGTTATTCGGGAGTCCCCTCCCGTCAATGGGGTCGCCACAGTGGACCATGGAATCCATGCGTAACTTGGCACAGGTTTTACGCCAAATGTCCTTTCTGACGCAACCCGCCCATTTTATTGGGGTTTGGGACCGGCACTGCATCCAGTGGCTGGGGATTGAGCACTGACCGGGAATTGAACCCCGGGGCCTTCTGCATGGCTGGCGAGAAACCTACCACTGAGCCACCAATGCCCCTGTATATTACTCATATATACACACAGTATATATATATATATATATATATATAAATATATATACACACACACACACACACACACACTCACACACACCCTACGCTTATTCACACATTGATCACTCTCACTTCTGCACATATTAACTATAACCTCATTTACCATAATGCTATTTATTGTGAATATGAAAGGTTTGCACTTCTGGTTGGGTGCAAACTGATACTTTGCAAGTTTAATAGTAAATAAAGTAAATAAAGTCGAATCTTATCCAGTTTAATCTCTGGATTTGAACAGTTCACACTGATGACATCATCTATTACGTTCGGTACCAATCCAGTGATTAATAAAGGATATATTGTGCAGCCTGTACAGTGTAATGCACTATAACTTTCTTAAGGTTGACCTCAGGCGAATTTTCAGGATGAAATATCTTATTAATTTAGATCTAATCCGGACAGATTGAAAGAAAACCAAAGACACCGTTTGATCAGACCCACAGGAAATGCTCAGGCTGCGCGTCTCTGTTAACGTTGAACTCATAAACCACGACATATTTCGATTTAAGCTTTTTTTTTCGCTTTGAATCAATTCGACGAAATAAAATTTTTATGTACGTACTGTACAATATAATCATAACCACATGAAATAATACCGTTATCCCAAAAGCTAGCTAGTATTAAAGAGAATTTCGGGCGTTATTTTAAACCCTACCC
Source organism: Clarias buthupogon (assembly GCA_030014345.1). Taxonomy (NCBI): domain Eukaryota; kingdom Metazoa; phylum Chordata; class Actinopteri; order Siluriformes; family Clariidae; genus Clarias; species Clarias buthupogon. Next base: position 5,776,844 of record JAQMYK010000038.1, read on the forward strand.
TTATTCCAATTACTTCCGCAACTCTGCGTCAGGATTGGCTGCTAAATTCACCCTTACACGCAGTTCACCAATAATCAGCAGGAATGACAACGCTCAGCCTATCACAGCACAGGAGGCGGGATCAAACAGAATACGGGTAGGTTAAAACACTATCGCAAACCATAACCAGTGACAAAGTCGTAATTTCATACTTACTGATGTTTTTTGTGCGTTTCTATGCCGAGATTCACATTCACGCCATGAGGTTTCTTAGGTAACCGTGCGTGAAGGTAAAAAAAAAAAATCTATAAAATGTTAAAATCCGCGCATTCACACGAACAAAAACTTTACACGGAACTTTTTCTGCGAGTTTAGCCAGCGAGCGACTTTTTCTTTTTCCTTTGACCTTTTCCCTTCCGGCGCGTAACAACAGCATCTATTCTCTACTGCCCCCTCGCGGACTGGACTAGAAGTGTTACTGTTTTATTACATAGAATTAGTTTTAGTTGTTCGTTCAGTTGAATACAGAGACGTAATAAAGAGTGCTTAGTTCTTCTTTTATTATTATATATTCTTCTTTTATTTTATTATAAAATAATGTTAAAAAAAATATATACACAATATGTACACAATGTCATTAAATGTAACATATTATCTGTGTTCAATGGCTTAAAACAAAAGGGATTAGACTTTGTTTTGCTAATAGAGTTATATAAAATTTCAGTTGAAGTAATTATTAAATTTCAATCACAGTTTAAGTACTATGATATAGCAACTTTTTAATTATTAAAATTTCAATGTATGATAATATGTTTCAGATGGCCCTGCTTACCTTAAATGCAGGCTATGTTTATGTTCACTTTTGACATTAATGATTGGAACTCTCAGAACTTTCTAGAAGTAAAACAAAGATACGCTTGTTTATGTAGACTTCCTGTCTGAGAATAGCACAAATTATAGCAAGTATCAAGAAGTCATATTTCAAGTGACCTCCTTTTTGTAACTAAAACACACACAACACACACACACACACACACACACACAATCAGCTTGGTGATATCTCCAAGCTCTGGAGGTCACTGATTCCTGCATCGCTCCTTTATCTGCTGCTAATGTGTTAGTTTGTACAGGGTTCAAAAAGCTGCTTCAGAATCCTGACACACTGTCACATCATCCAACACATTCATCACTCTAATTGTTTGCCTTTTAGGATCGATGCACAAGCTTTCAGTCTTGTTCTTTTTTTTTGTTTTGAAGATGATTGTTGCTCTGAAATCTTCTCATCCAATGAACCTAACAACAACTTCACTAAAGTCACAAACATCTGAAATTCTGTGTTTGAAATATTTTTCACGTATTAAAATTGGCTCATTTTTATTCACTCATTTATTTATTTATAATCGGTCATATTTTGTTTATATTATCCTCACTTTAATTTGTCCACCTATTATTATTATTATTGTTGTTGTTGTTGTTGTTGTTATTGTAATTATTATCATATCAGCTTTCTCGGTTGATTTTACTCAATTTGGTCACCAGAGGGCGGAAGTTAGCTTTTGTCATTTTGTCAAATCAGCATATTGCTCCAAATAGTTAAGATGCTCATTTAAATCCAAAAAATGATTGGCATCTATAAACACATGCCAGTATATCAGTGCCATTTGGAGTAGGAGTATCTCAGTAGTTAAGGTGTTGGGACTCCTGATCAGGAGGTCCCAGGTTAAAACGCCCGCACCACCAATTTGCCACTGTTGGGCCCTTGAGCAAGGCCCTTAACCCACAACTGCTCATATGTGTAACGACATAAAAATGTAAATCACTCTGAATGAGGGTGTCTGCCAAAATGCCGTAATGTAAATAATTAATATTACTAATATGAGTCAGACTTCAGTTTATTCTAGGCAAACATGAGTGTTTTTTTGTCAGTGTCCAGGTCTCAATTATAAGTATATATAATTTATATAAATAAAATTATAATAATCATAATTTTCACTGTTATTTATTTAACAGCAGTGTAAGGAAAAAATGAGGATATTAAAGATTCCCAGATTACTGTATGCAGCAACAAAATATGTTAAGCATTTCAGATTCCTTTGAGTCAAAAGGAATAATTTCCAATATCTGGACTAAAGCATTTATACTGTTCCTACTGTTAGCCCCCCCCCCCCCCTCCATCACCTCTTCTTTTGATGTTTTTTGACGGCTCACTACTGTCCTCGTGCTATAGTGAAGTCGCACCATTTAAGTGATATATATTTACATATTACTGAGACCAGGTGACTAATTCAGGTCATCCTTTGAACACTGGATGGTTCTCGATGGTCCACTGTCTTACCCAGCTGTAGGTGATAGACTACTAGTAGACACTCTACTAGTAGAATTCACATCACAGCTCTATGAGAATAGAGTGGAATTTGTGTCCAGGTAGTCTTTCCTTACAGCAGTAATACCGATATAATACAGTTCATATAACAAACAGCATATTTTTATCACTAGCATTAGCTGGTTAGCTAGCAAAGGCTGATAAAAAGCAGTGTTTATAGAACCTAAAGTTTCAGTTTTAATCAAAATTACTGGGAAAGTCTGATTAAAAGTTTACAAAAATGTGACTTTAGGGCAAAAACTGTGAATTTATCACTTTAACAGTAAAGAACTTTGCATATATTTTGGAGCCTTGCTGCATATACACATAGTAACCCTGTATATGAGGAATAAACCCAACATTTTGGGCAATAAATAAATAAATAAATAAATAAATAAAATCATAACAACAGCTGTTAATCTTCAATTGTCAACGTCCACCCCATCTGTATCAGAAAGAGTTACATCGTTTGATGAGTGTCACTCGAGGGACTGAGAGTCATCACACTACCCATAAATCACTGCTGCACTAGCATTTCCTTTCCAAAATGGTTGATGATGAAGTTGAAGTTTGACCAAAAGAACCAGCATTGGTCATCGATTCCTTCACCTGTGTACACGAAGGAGAGACTGCCAGATGTTTGCCTCTGTTTCTGATTTTATCCTATCATCTAGTTATTTAAATTTTATGTTGTTAGTCTTACCTCCCATCATGATCTTAGTCATCATCATTATCTCTCGTCCATCAAGCCCCTTTGGAAACACTGGAGAAGACCTGGAAGTGCTTACGAGTCTCTTCCCTTGAGACGTAGCCTCTTTTCATCCTTCCTTCTGACGAGCTTCACTCATCCTGTCTCCTCTCTTGTACGTTTTTGATCTGACACTAAGGGAAAATGCTGTAGACTTACCTGGATTTCAGCTGACCTTCATCTGTTCCAGACAGCAACATAAACCTGCTTACCATCTCAGATCATCACCAGCAACACAGAGCCTCTATTGTGGTGGTAAGTGGCACATAGTTGGCCAACAAGTAACCTTTAAACCAAGTTTTTTTTTGTTTTCTACACCAATTCTGTAGTAAAGCATTACAATCACAAGACTGGATCCTTGGATCAATTCTACACCACAAATTGTCATTGAAAACCTCCACTCTCTACACATTGATTTTCAGTAAGCATTTTATCTTGGTCTGGGATGTTGGTGGATCTGAGGCCTATCCTGGAAACAATAAGTCTGAGGCAAGAGTACATTTAAGACAGGATGGCTGTGAGGAAATGTATGCGATTAAGCTACCAGATATATTTTAACATAGGGAGAACTCACACCGTAGCACATCATACGGACAGTAACTTGAGCTCAGGATCAAATCAGGGACTGGAAATATGACGTCTCAACACTAACTCAAATCTGTCCCTCCTTTATGATTTCCTGCATCCTAACAGCCCTATACACCAACACCTTTTTTCTCTATCAACAATATCATAAAACATAGCAAGTTCTATAACGTTTGCTTGACCTTTCAATGCTTCCATGACAGCTCATAATTTTACCGCATTCGAAAATAACAATGTTAACAAAATCTATCCTATCTCTTTCTCTATACCTCTATACCCCGCAAAATCTTGTCATCTCCCTCGTAAAATCTGGGGCTGCAATATATGACTATGTATGCAAGCTTGGGGTAATTCTGGATGACTATCTATCCTTTTCATATTGCTAAACAGTTTTTCCTTACTAGTAATACATCACTAGGACCAAATGTGGAGGGGCATTTTTCTCCACCCTTATGTTGTCTTGGACTATTACAGTTTGCTCCCAGCAGGTCTTCCTTCTAAAACAGGCTGTAACCAACATGAAGACAAATCAAACCACTTGCTTTTTCTTCAAGCATGGATTGAATTGACTGGACCCACTGTCCATGAAAACACAAGAAATACATGCATCAAATCTCTTCTCTGTTCTCGTCCAGGGTCCATGATCCTCCCACACACAAAATCATGCAGGGAGATGGGTTTGCTTTTCCATGTTCCCCCTAAAGAATGTGAGTGGGCAAGGTGTCCTACAATTGTCTCACATCCTATCCAAGGTGTTTTCCTGCCTCTAGCCTAGCCTTTTTGGGGATAGCCTCCAGATTCATCCCGATTCAGGGATCTTATTTACTACTTGTCTCAGAGTACGACATCGCAAGCGGCCAAACATTCGAATTAGTGACATGATTTTGTTCCTATTTTTGCCAGTAGCAGTAAGAGCAATTTATCAACATTATTAAAATAGGAAATCACTCCTATCTTCCAAATTTTTTTTGAAGAACTCTGGAGGTGTCCTAACTGCTTAGGAGTTAGGAGCAAATGGCGTTCAGGCAGAGATGCAGGTGGAAGAGAGACATTTTGGTAACATTGAGTGACACAGAGGTCATAAAAGATACGTTTGAACAAAAATTGAATGCTTGTTCATGCTGGTCCATTTCGTATGTCGTCTCCACAGGTGACTACTACTTTATGTGAAATGAACGAAAAACAAACTGCATTCATCGCTTGTTTTTCGTGGAGTTGTGGGCATCATCTGTTGCACTAACATTAGACATATTAAATATTGCATATACCAACATAGTCCCAAGTGGTTATGGATGCAACACAATCATCGATTCAATATATATATATATATATATATAAAACGTCTGGAATGTCTTCAAGAGGAAGATGAATGGTCACAAACCATCGAGCAAAGCTGAGCTGTTTGTCTTTTTTTTGCAAAAAGAGGGGTATAAAGTTACCCAACAGCAATGTGAAAAAACTAGTGAAAAAACTACTGATTTTTTAATGTTATTTAGCCAAAACATTAACAAAATCATTAGTTGCATTTTGTTTTGTCTGAGTTATTGAAGCTCTGTAAATACTGTATGATCTTGGATTATTTTGATGTGTTGTGATGTTGTCATTTCCTTTAAATATACACTCTAAATAACAATAGTTGAATTTAGGAAAACTATTATCAGCAGTTCACAAAAAACTTAACAAAACTGTTCATCTCACCAATACATGCACCTTTAAGAAAAGAAACCTATGTCCTACTCTCAGCTAGGAATATTGTAGTCCTAAATTAACTTAATACTTAATTAACTTAATTTTGTCACCTGTAACACACAGAGATGTGAAACCTTACTCTTTTAGTGATGTTGCAAGCAAGGAAATTAATAGAGTAAATAATTCTCAAGCTATATTGTGGTTGGGGAAAATCACAACTACACCTGCTAGTGCACACACCAGCCAAGATCAATCGATTCAAAGTGGGAATTAAAATAGGAAAATAGTGTGTTAGACAACATACGCGTTGAGTGTACAGAGGATTATGTTTGGTATCTGTGTAATAACACATTATAAAACCACCAAACTTAATCTGGCAAATGATGTCATCCATCATCAAGAAAAAAGAAAAAAGACACACAAATGATTTTGTTACCCTGACCAAGACTGAAACACATAACAAATTAAAAACATAGAATTAGATGTTGTACATTAGAATTGCTCAGTTTAGTTGATTCTTGTCAAATTTCCAAATCAGCTAATTACTTTCATAAGACCAAGTTAAGAAACAAGACACTTAACGTAAATAAAAAAAAAGGTCAAGGTACATAACTACACTTTAAAAGCTAACTAACCTAGAAGCTAAAACGGTTAGAGCCCATGAAGGTTCCCAGGTAAATATATTAAAGATACAAAACATGGACCCTTCATGGTTCCACCGCAGCACCTCTGAATAGTACAACTTGATACCTTCCTGATATGGTGGAAGCAGGATACCGCAGCACATTTTTGCAATTCGTGGTCTAGTTTGATCAAAAGATCCATAATGTTTTAATCCAAAACATGAACACCTGGAACAGCTGCTACAATAATATAAAGAAATTCATTTGTATTGTATTGATATGGCCATGTTAAAAAAACATCTTCCATCTGTTAAATCATAAAGCTGAGAAGTCACAAGTGTAGGTTTTATCTCAGGGTTTCTGACTTGACTGTCTGGTAGTCCTGAGATTTAAGGGATGTATCCTACAAGTCTAGGCGTGGAGCCTGATGTGGTTGTCTGCTGGTGTAGCTCATCCACCACAAGGTTTGCTGTCATGCATACTCTGAGATACTTTTCTGCTCAGTACAACTGTAAAGAATGATTATTTAAGAAACTGTAGGCATCAGCTCAAACTACTCTGACTTGTTCCCAACCCTAGAATTGCTGCTTACTGTATGTTTGTTGTTGTTGTTATTGTTTTTACACACCTTTCTATTTAAACTCTAGAGACTGTTGTGTGTAAGAATCTCAGGAGATGCGTAGTTTCTGAAATACTCAAACCAACCCATCTGACACCAGCAGCCATGCTGTGATTTTATGCATTCTGCTGCTGCCACAAGTTTGGCTCATTGGATGAGGGTGATTGTATATACCAGGTGTGTTCAAGTAAAGGTGGGACTTTTAAGAATGTGGGTTAGGACAGTAAAAAACCCCTTTATTTCTCTATATAATCTCCTGCTACACTAATGTACTTATCCCAGATAAAATCAAGGCAGAATGCTGGCCTCCCAGGAACTCTTTTAATGTCCCAAACATGGAGAAATGGCTTGGAGACAGGTCAGGACTGTGGCAATAACTCTCACCCGAGTTCCTGTAATGTGCAAGTTTGATTGGTGAATGTGTACATGTCCCACAGACACATTTGTCTCTTCCGCAAGTTGGTGGAAGGAACAGGCGTGCTACTCGCTGAATGTTCATGATCGCAGTGGACTCTGAGACACCTCGGCTAAGAGTCTCATCACCGTACTGTGTGTCTTTTGTAAATGTCAATCCGTTTTATGCCTTCATTTACCAGAAATTTCATCAAAAGTCCCAGGTTGACTTGAATGCGCCATGGATATCCAATACACCACTGGCTCTGGATGCTGATCAAACAGGATCTGAAAATGCTGTTTTTGACCGTTTTCAGGAGATTTTCTGTGGCATCCCAAGTAAATATTTTGAAATGAAATTAAGTACAGTGGAACCTCGGTTCCCAAATTTAATTTGTTCCTAAGTCCTGGACGTCTCCCGATTTGGTCGTAGACCGATTCAGTTTTTTTCCGTAGAAATATATGTACATTTATTGTAATTAATCAGTTCTCCGTCACTATGAACTATATTTAACTTTTGATGTATTTTGCTTATATCACAACATATTAAACAAAGTATGAAAAAGCCATAATTATACAAAAATAATACGGCACTATATACAACATTACTAAAAACTGTACAGGAGAGAGCACCTTTCTTAGGGAGACTCCGTGACGTGAAAAAATGAAGAGAGATGATGGTGGGTTGGAGGTTACATCCAGAGACATTTGTTTCTTCTGGGCTGCATGACTGCGCAACTATGCTCACTGCGCAAAAAGGACAAAACCTTATCGTTCATAAGGCATAGTACACTACAGAGTTTTGTTCAGGTGATACTTCTTAGCAAAGACTTGAATGTCACGCCACTTTGCACAAAATAATTTTATCATGTGCGTAATCCACAACCGCGGACTGAGCAAAACTGATGCTGGGAGACGCCCATGCCCATGCCTTTGTTCAGCTGTTAGCGGCAGCTTGGGATGGCGGTTTCTGGGTCGTATTCCGAGGAGGCAAATGAACAGAGACAAATTTTGGTTGTAAACCGATTTGGTCGTACTCTGGGGCGTTCGTGAACCAAGGTTCCACTGCCTGATCAAAAGAAAAGTCACCGTTTTAAAAGGGTCAAAGTATTGGCCAAAAAGAAAACAAAATCACTAGAATTGGCTTAAGAAGCATCTGATTCATTATTGAAACTAACTCAGGATAGACCTAAGTTAGGACTCAATTTCACATAGTCAATGTATTGAAGGACCAGGTTATCCCATGTGGGGAGTTTTTCTTCCCTGATGGCACAGGCATATTCCAGGACTCAGACTGTGAAAGAGTGGTTCTGGGTGGATGTTAGCCATCACGGCTGTTGTCATGGTTACAAAATGCAGTTGGGGAACACCCACACCTGAACAGCTAGTTTAGCATCTACACGCCAGAGAATACAGAGATTGTTTTCCCCCGTGAAATTCATAATCAATAAGTGTTAATGAATATCAATTAAGAAAACAGTGTTGTTTTTATGTCTCTTATATTTAATAAGAGAAATATGAGTTGTCTTTTTAAAAGTATGGCTTGTTTTAAGGTTGAAATTGGAAGAAACAGTGACCTCTAGTGGAAAAGGTGATGAACACAGAGAGTGAAGGAGTTCTGTGGATTGCATTCAAGTCAAATAAAAAATAAAAATAAATAAAAATCATTTCACAGCAGCACAGAGTGCGAAGTTTTAGCATCATGTAACACAAGCAGACCTTTCTTTTTAGAATGTGAAGCCGAGTTTTTGCACTTTAACGCACATTTTTCCCATCACACAAACACACAGCTTCAGAAACACACAATGGATATAAATGCAGGGACCTGATTTACCAAAATTAGAATTAAAGAGCTCTTGGGTGTGTAGATAAACATATAAATAAAGGAGGAATGGCGAACCATCTCCTGAGCACACATGACTCCAGATATATTCTTGTTTCCCCGCTAACAGAGTAACTCTTCATGACCTGAGATTAAATGTCAGATAGAAACTTTAATGAAACAAGTAAATTCGTTACGTGATGTACAGTCACACACGTTACACACTTTGCCTCGTCTGGGATTTCAACTGAAAAAAGGAAACAAACAAAAAAGTCAACAGTCTTCGTGTTTTTTTAAACCCTAAATGAATCCTTTAATTTCTGAATAAGTTTGTTTTCTTTTATAGTAATTCAATCTAAGTACTATTTATTTCTTTTTTTTAATAAGCAATATGAAAAGTATGACTCCAGTTCTTATTACTTTATCAACAGAGCTAACGCCGTCATGAGGAATGACTTTATTTCTCTGGGTTTTTATCATACAACATTATGAACCGTGAAATAATGTTGAGATCTCATACCGGCTTTCTTCCATGTGACATTTTCGATTTCCGATCTCTTTAAAACGGTCGGGATCCTCATGTCCGAGTGCAATCCATCAGCAGGATGAAAAAAAAACAACAATTATTACCGAAAAAAGGAACAAAACAAACAAAACAAACAAACAAACAAAAAACATGACCAGATACTTCAAGACTATCCCGGGTTATGAAAATAACTGGAGAATTTCCTGATTGAGATAAATCATGATTCATTTCCATTTTGACTATTTTTTTCTCCTTCTTTTTTTTCTTTTTCTTCTTTTTTGCAGTGATTTGTTGCGATGCTGTAGAACAGTCAGTGGAAGCCATACCTGTTGGGTTTAACAGTCCCCGTGGAGGTTTGAGGTGCTTGTCACAGCCCGAGTCTTTGTTTTTTTTTGTGTGTGTGTTTTTGTTTAGTGTTTATTCTGTTATTCTGGGCCCGAGCTTATGCGTGTTTTTTTTTTTTTTTTTGCGTATTTCTCCCCGAGCCGGGTCAGACGCTGGTGATGGAGGCGAGGCAGTTGTTGGGTTTCTGCAGTTTCTCGGCCTGCGTGCTGGGAGCCTCGGCCACGGAGCGGAAGGAGAATGGAGTACTGATCAGGGAGCTGCCCATGTGACCCGGACTCAGCGCTGGATTCTGACGTCGGTTACTCTCCACAATACTCGAGGTGTTAGATGCCAGACTTTCCCGTGTCCTAAAGGAGGAAGAGAAAAGGAGACTCAGACATATAAATGACAGGATGAAAAGAAGAGGAGAGAAAATAGGAGAACGATGAGCTGAGATCAGAGGAGAACGAGAGAAAAGATGTGACATGAAGGGGAAAGAAAAAACATTGTAAAGCGGGAAGAGGAGGTAAAAGCAGAGAAAAAATGTCAATGAAAGCAATGGAAAAAAGAATAGTGAAGGACAAGAAAATGTTAAGCAGAAAATAACTTGATAGAAGAGGAAAGAAAAGTATAGAAATAAAAAGGAATAAAGAAATAAAGAGAAAAAAGTAAAAATGCCACTGCAAAAAGCCTGGAAGTCAAGAGCAGGTAAAGGAGCATCAGAAAATGGAGATGAGGTGAAATGATAGAAATGATCCGCGAAAGATGAAAAACAAGAGGGACACGAGATATATAGTAAAAAAAAAAAAAGAAAGTGAAAAAATTAAAAGGTCGGAAAAGAACAAATTGGAAAGGAAGGGGGGGGGGGGTAGAAATGAAACCTGAGAAATAGAGCAGAAGAACAGAGATGAGCTGAGAGGAGTAGAGAAGTCAGACAAAGCTCAAACAAGGATGCGGAAAATAAAACGAAATTAATGAAGAAAAGAGAAGAAAAGACAGAGAATGAGGAGAAAAAGGGTGACAAAATAAAAGTGGAAGACAGGACATAAAAGGAGAGGCAAAAAGAAGAGCGAAAAAAAAGGAGACACTGTTAGTGGAAAAAAAATGTGAAATACTCGATGTAAAGGAGGGAAGAGAAAGAGCGAAACAGAAATTAAAAACAAGAGTGAATGTTAGATAACAGGAAGCAAAAGAAAAGAAAAATGAATGACAGGAAGAAAGATCAGAACTGAGGTAGATGTATAATGGAGGGAATGAAAGGAGTGAACAAAAGCTATGAGAAAAAGGTTTAATCTGATTAGCTGTGTTTACATGATCTTTTAGACTGTTTCAAATGTTTTTCTAATGAAGCTGTGACCTCAGAGATGCATCATTCTCCTGTGATTTATAAACAGGAGGAGAGCGCAAGAAGAACTTTACGGCTCATAAAGAACACTAAACCGCTTAATGCTCCTCGCTCCACCACTCACCAGGAGCCAGAGGATGAAAGTCCAAAGCAAAGTCTGCTGTGAAAGAATTATTCTTACAGAGTTTACAGATGAGGAACGGAAGCCAAAATCTTGTCACGTCGTCTAATGTTGCACCCACGTGGGGGAAACATGCGTGTAAAGGATGGATTTATTCCAACAGGAGAGATTAAATACTTACATGGTGAATATTTACCTACTGAATGTATTGAGTCAGACTGATCTGACTGAGGTTGGTACGTGATACATTTTTATTATGATTGTACTATTATTCTGATTACTAGTGAAACATAGAGATCCACAGCTAATGTCAAGGAAACAAATGTATATGTCGTTTGATTATGCGAAAGTTTTTATGATGTCAGCTGAAAATTTGTTGCCGATAAACAATATTCTCTAGCAATCTCAAGCAAAGTTTTGCTATGTTAAGCAAATTTTCATTCAAACGTCATTCAGTTAAGTGGACTAAAATTCATAATCCAGTTAACAATTTTATCATTCTCTATACATAATAAAATTCTATGAATATGCAAATTAGAAACATGCTCAAACCTGCAAGGTCCACCCCTTTCACTGATAAAGAACTAGTGGAAGAGTATGTGTACGTTTTGTGATCTAGATGTACAATATAATGAAGTGCATTATGCATCCTAAAGGTATTCCAGAGTAAGAGAAAGAAAGAGAGAGAGAGATATGAGATGATGCTCGTTCCATCATTTAATGACCTTAGTGCAGCCCTGAATAAATACCTAACACAGTTATTAAATAAATAAATAAATAAATAAATAAATAAAGCACAACATTCTTTTCCACATGACTTTTATGCAGTATGTATCCACAACACAGGGATTTACAACACTGTTAAAAACTTTTACCATATGAAAGTAATCCCTCAAATAATCACCTTATTTTTCCAAAGTCTCCGTAATCTGATTACTGTCTATTTCTCTTTTTTGGAGTGAGAATGGATTACCTTTACTTATTTTGTATGACATAATCCTGTTATAAGCAGTTAGTCCTGCTGACACAGCAGACTAAGGTCAAAGACATGTGATCGTTATGGGGTGACCTAAAGAAAATCTCATTCCTTTCCTGTCATACTATAGCTGTTACTTTACCATGAATGATGACTTTATTATCAAGCTTATTAATTTAAAAGAATTGTGGGGGAAAAACAGACATGAAAACAATGAAGACAGAGAACAAATTAGCATCTGATCCAGGAAAAACAGAAAGGAACAACATTATCTGCTAATAGCTTTGTGTGCTTCATTCTGGAAAGTAGCTGGATTATTCTGTCATTAAATCATCCCATCAAACTCATGTTAAATAAAAACCTGTTTTCATCAACTATCATTCCCTTTTTGCCCTTAAAATCACTTATTACTGTATTAAACCGTGTAAAAATAAATCCACTTGTGCTAGGCTAATCATAAACTAGCATGCTTCGATAGCTACTGTAACTAAAATTTAAATCTATCATGACTAGTGATGGGTCGTTCATGAACGATTCGTTTTTTTTGAACGAATCTTTAACATGACTCAGATGAAAGAGTCGTCTCGGAGAGTGATTCGTTCATTTTCTATTGGGCGC
>JAQMYK010000038.1:5789673-5805822 GCA_030014345.1 Clarias buthupogon
GACTAAAGTTATTACCCGCCACAGCCGAATTTTACCCGCATTTGGCGGGTGGGCGGGTGCCAATGTCAAGCCCTGTTCCCATCACTAATCATGACTACTGACCACGCGCTCTGGCTAACCCAAAACTGTTTATCTTCAAATTGAATACTAAATGTCTTATTCGCTTAATATTTAGAATGATATCATTATGACAGAATGAACACCTTCTAGACATACCTATAAAAAGACCTGCTGCATGAATCACCCTTTGTGTTAAAATAATCTAGAATTTTTTAACCCCTACAAAGAGCTTTATATTAAAATAAATATTAAACTACATCAAAAGTTTTATTTAAATAATACACTTGATCCTTAGCAAGTAATCTTAGCTAGCTAGGCTTTACCAGCAACTAGAAGTTTTTATTTATTATAACAAATTACAACATTCTGTGGCTACACCACAAATTAATTTCATAGTACAGTAGGACGTGTTCAACATGCCATTACAGCTCTCCATGGTTTCTATTCTGAACTGTGGAAACAATCATGTGGTTGATAAATTCTTAACTAGCTATTTATCTAGCTAATTTGACTTGCTATTAGTAGTATCTACCACCATGTGGTGTTTTAAACAAAGCAGTGACTTCCTTTCACTGTCAACGTGTTAAGGATGTTTGTTCAGAGCCCTTATGAGCAGACATTACGCAGGATACCCTGTGTTGGTACGATTTCATCTTTTATAAAAAGCCAAGCAGTGGTTTATAAATGAAAACAAGAGGAGTTAAAACTTATAAAATACACCATTTTGATTTGATACCCAGAAATGTATTTATTTTTTCATGATAGCTGATGTAAGTTGAGTGTCTAAATTAGCTAAGTGGTACCTTTGCTAGTTAATAAGTCACTTAATTAGCACAAAAGCTTGTTATCTGCACCTAGCTAAAAGAAAGTAGGTTCCACACACAAAGCTTCCTACATATAGTCAAGATCTCCCCAACCAAAAAAATCCACTTTCGATTGGACCACATGAGGACAAGTGATGGTGTGAGAAAATATTTTGAATTGCGGTTGGAATCTGATATGAGTGAGTTCAAAAACAAGCAATACAAGGATAATCCTAAAAATCTTTCGCAGAAGCTCCAACAGATCTACGTCCTACGCACAAATGGTAAGGTTAAACATGGCAAGACACTCTAAATAACTACTTGTAACTCCATGCTAATCTGCATGACTTAAACCATCAGACTTACCGTGGTGAGTTGAATCCACTGTCTACGGTCACGCTACTGCTGTCCATACTGTCCAGGCGTGCTGAGTGCGCTGACTTTTGGCTGTTGGTGTTCTCATTCTCCTTGGGGCTCAGCAGAGTCAGGTTATTCTCAAACTTCCTCTGTAAATCTCGCTCCTTCTCTCGTTCCAGCAGCCACTGCATAGTCCCGCCCCCAACCACACCCCCAACACTGACTCCACCACCACCACCACTCTCTCCTCCCCCGGTCCTAACCTTTCCCTCTGGTGGAGCCGTCTCTTTATGAGAGGCTTCCTCCACCTCCTCATCATCGTCATCCGATACGTTGTAGTAGTCAAAAGCGGCCTCTGATGTAGACGGGATTCCCTGTTCCGGGCCTGTAGGTGCTGGAACGGATGCAGGTGAAGGGCCAGAGCTAGGCGGGGGCTGGGGTTCTAAAGTATCGAGCACCTCAGATGACTTCATGTGCGGGGTCTTTCGCAATGTGCCTGACTTGGAGTAGCCAGTGTCAACATAGCTCATTGTCAAGATGCTGTGTGGTGGTTTAAACAAAGTGTCCTTGCTGAAAATCTCTTTCCTCTTATCCACCATGACACCACTACCACCTCCACCTCCTCCCCCAGGGTCAGCATTGTGTTGCTGATGCTGTATTAAACGGCCACTAGAATTGGGCTCTGGAGTCTGGCTCGGCGTGGGTTTACCAGATCCATTGTGTCCCTTGGAGGTTGAGGTATCCTCTTTGTACTCCATGGGATGAGGGGAAGTGAGGTGCGGTGTCTGCCGATCAGCTGGCGATCCTTTGCAGACTCCGTCTGATGGCGTTAAAGTGTCGTGGTCAGATTTGCCCAGTGGTAACGGGGCTGTTAAGATTGTTTCATTCGACGTATTGCACTGGAAGTAGTCATCTGCCAGAGGCTTGGGCGACAGGGCCTTCATGTCGCTGTAGGCTGGCAGGCTGTCCCTGCTCTTGTTTCGCTCCAAAGGAGTGTCCAGGCTCATCTTGCCCATATCAGGAACAGACATCTCGGAGCTGAACTTAGCAGCCGAAAACATAATGCGTGAATAGTGGGACGATTTTTGTGACGAGGCCCTAAGCGTCCCATCATCGGTGTAGTAGCGGTTTCGGTGATCCGGACTGCGATCATAGTCTTCAGGAGGTCCTAACAGGGAGCTTCCACCTCCAAGTGGACCTTTGGAGTTGTCCATCGATCGCGATCTTTCCTTGGCTTTATCCGTTCGTTCATTCCGAGATTTGCGGTCCTGTGTGTGGCTGTGACTCCGATGCACTCTTGAATGGGAAGTCCCACGTGAAGGCTCTGGGAATGGCATTTCTGTCCGCCTCTTCGCAAGCTCCCCTGATACGTCCCATTCAGGGGTAACTGGGAAATATGATTCAGCAATGTTAGGGTTGCTGTGGACGAGGTAGGCAGCGCCACTCCTACGCTCTACTGTATACATCCCCTCCCTGGGTGAGCGCACTAGTGACTGACTAAAGAATCTGTAATCCCTATCCAATCCAACTGCTGCCAGGTCAAGATTGGAACCCTCAGATGGATCGCCGCGAGAGGCACGAGTCTTACTATGTGAGCGTGATTTTCCATGTGGGACACGACGGTGACCTCGGCTGCGACGGCTTCGGGCACTGTGTTGAGCAGATGAATTGGCCTTACAGCGCTGGGCACGCTCCTCCTCTAAACGCTTCATCACCGCTGTATGCCGTGCCACATTTTCCACCGTCAAGTCTGGATTGATGCGCCGAATGATCTCCATCTCCACCTCACGAGGAATCGAAACGGAAGATGGTGTGTCCTCATCCCTCAGAGGCCATTCCTCTGGTGGGAACTGTGCAGAAAAGGTTGCCAGCTGCTTTGTTTTGTCTTTCCTGAAGCTCAGGCGGAAAAGCTTCAACCCAAACTTTTTTGATTGCCTTTCGCTGCTGCCCCCAGTACTCCCTTCCTTTTTCTTGGTCAAAGTGTCCGTCTTATACGTAAAGGAAGGATTGGTCCTGCTCTTGTCTGGATCTGATGGGTGTTGCGTGGTTGCCGGTGGAGGTGGGGGCTGTGGGTATGAGGGAGGATCTCCTTTAGGTTCTTTCGGTGACTTCCTTTGTAGTGTGGTGTGATTGCTAGGCACCTCATCGCGGTAGGAGTTGTAAGAATCGCAGTGGTTTTTGTGATTTAGTCTTTCACGCACACAGCCCGATGTGGAAGGGGTGATTGTGCCAGACTGCGGTGATGTACACTGCTGTTGCTGTTGTTGTTGCTGCTGTTGTTGTTGTTGTTGTTGCTGTTGCTGCTGTTGTTGTTGTTGCTGTTGTTGTTGCTGCTGCTGCCGATCATCCAGGTGATACCATTTGCTGTTGGTGCGAATGAGGGAAGGAGTGATGAAGTAAGTTTGCGGTGTGACGATGAAGTAGCCCTCAGGTGTGGGGTAGATCTTCCGCTCTCGAACCAGCATGTTAAGTGTGTGACGCAGGATCTCTGGAGTTGGTGTCGGTACACCTGAGGAGAAAAGGTAGAAGAAAAAAAGATAAGTGTGTATTCTGCCCCAAGTTCAAGATCTTATCATTTATTACTGGGCTCTTAAGCAGTTGAAAACAGTCTAATGTTAGTTCTAAAATAGTTTGGTATTGATCAAGACTAATTTCTTAAAGTTTTAACTACGATAATATGCAAATAGTCAAATAAAGTGACACTGTGTATTAAAACTAATAGACATGCGAAGAATCCAAGGGACAAGCAAGTGAACATAATGCAAAACTAGGGATATATCAATGCAGATATTACTAAAAGATATTTCATTTATTCCTAGTCATAATAGTTTTTAAAAATTCTTCCATACCAACATCTGTTACTTTGTGACAATATGTGTTGAATCTTAGTGTACACTGTTGTGGTAATAAACAGACAACAGAAAATGACTGCAACCTAGAAACATATTACAAGATTAATATTTAAGGCAAAACAGACTTTGCTTATATCACAAGTTCATCACAAGCTACAAACACTAGCCAGGTGAGAGAAAAAACAGTCCATACACAGTTTATTGTTCATAACAATCAGGAACTATCTTTGACAGCGAGGAATTGCAATGCAATGAAAATAAAAACAGACTTTAAAAACAGCTGTACAATAAGATTTTTTAAAACTGAAACAAACCCCCCCACCTCCCATGATCCACTTTAACATTTCTCAACATGAGCCAACTAATTTAGCTAGCGCAAGCACTTAATAATTTTGAATCAATGTTTTATAAAAAAAATAAATAAATAAGTGCATGAACAGACACGTGTTTTTCTCATGACCATTGTTCCACAACATATGGTATCAACAAATCCTTGATTTGAATAATAGCATTTAAAGAAATCAGTCTATTTAAATACATGTCCTGTTTTTTGTTAGAAATATAATTGATTATTTACAGAGCATAGCTTTATTTCTCCAAAGAAACACCTGTGGTCACACACCTCCCACATAAGTTGAAAAATAATATGAAGAAGATCAGGGACTCTAATATAAATGTTACAACCTGAATATTGTTTTGTGACACAACATAAAAAAAGACAAAGTATTTTAAACCCATGGCTGTTACACCGCAGAGCCCTGAGCACACAGAGTACATAATGTCCTTATTTTCTCTGGTCCTTGTATTACCTCAATCAGCTTCACCACACACATACATACACACACACACAGAATCACGCAGGATAAAGTAGAACATAAGCTATAACTGGTCAGGGTTAAGTGTTGCCCACCATTACATCATACCCTGGCAGTTGCCATAACAACATGACGCAACTATGGATACTCTACGTTTTTTTATGCCACCTCCAACGTTGGGAAGTAGTAAACATGGCGCTAATTTCAAGCGAGCTTGAACGTCATGCGCTTTTATTGTAACTTGAATTACTTGCATTCATCTTGATGTATATTATTTATATAGCAAATTGTACAATTTTATTGTTTTATTCAGCAGTTTTTTTTTCTCATAGAACTAGTTTCAGAGTTAGCATGTTTTGTCTGAATTTAATATTGAAACTGCACACAATTCTTAATCTTCTATTCAGTCATGTAAGAGTAAGGTGCCTTTCCGACATTCCTGAACCCGGATTGAAATACTTGGTCACCCTTTTAATACTTAAACAGCCCCTATTATCCATCCATCCATCCATCCATTTTCTTCCGCTTATGCTTTTTCAAATATGATCTTTCATGCAGTGTGTCATCTAGCTGTATGTGAACATAAAATATCTGCATTATCTGTGATGCCGACAGTGCACGATAAATGAAGTTTTTGTCTCGGCTCACATTCGCCTAAACGAGTCGTTAGCAATTCTAATTTTTCTCTGTTACGGATCCACGTCACTCCGTAACATATTTGCATAATGTCCGCCCACGTTCTACGTCGCGAACAACTTGCTCGCCATCTTACAATTAACGTTACCACACTCTTCGCTTAAACACTTATAATTGTAATATGAAAAAACAATAAAAAACGAGAGCACACGATAGGACCCCTTTAAAACTAAACATATTACACGTTAGCTACAAAATGTTAAGATGTGCTTAAGAATCACCTAGGACTCCACAATTATTATGCATAATTTTGTGATAAATATATATTTTTTACTATGGAAAAGGCTACTGTGAGCCTGTACATTTGATAAGTATTTTAAACTGAGTACTTCTGTACTATAACTCAGGTACAAAAGTAAATAGAGCACTTCTACTTTTACTTGGGTAAAGGATTTATGTACTTTGCCCACCTCTGTACAGATGCTGTGCACTGCTGTAATAGACCTCACCATAATCATTGTTGTACCTTTTTTATTTATTATTGAGCTTTTCGACCCCCGGTTATATTCAGGTTGACTTCTAACTGCACTCCAGTACACGCGATAAAAGGAAGATGGCACAAAGAAGCAGGCAACATTTTTGGTATGCTGCAGGTGGATAATTTAGGTTCTGCTTTTTATTTCATAAATACGAGAAGGAATCAAATAGGCATTGAGTATTTTATTTAAACGTAACCTTCAACCAAGTGTCAATTTTTTTGGAGTTTTTTGCTGAAATAAATTTACATTTTCTCTGTAGTAGTTAATTAATTTCATAAATGCAACACACTATAGTTTTCACATATGTATAGTTACACATAGCGTAAAGGTAAAAGTGTTATCTTCATTTTAGATTCCAAAGGGTTCTTTGGCTCCCGGTGTTTTTTTTTCTGTGGGAAACCAATTAGCTCTTGTGCCAGTCTAGGGTTTAAGGTTGCCGACTCCTGTTTTAGAGCATACTATTTAGTAGTCTAGTTTGAAGCATGGATGTGTAAAAAAGAAAAGGATGACACATTACCTGGTAGAAACAAGAAAGTTTCCATTGTGTACCACAACATTTCTGGTGTGCATGAGAAAATATATGCGGGTCAATTTTAGCAATTAGGAGTAAAGGTACAAAAAATGCATTATCTGATGGGTGTTTCAGCTGGAGCATGAACACCCGCATACACACTTTACATATGAATCCTTGGGATATGGGAATGCTGAAAGTTGCTACAATGCTACATTTTTTAAATCTGTAACTACTTTTCAAAACTTGCTCCATGATCTCTCCTGAACTGCAATGCACCATACTAAACTTTTTGATAAGATCCCTATGATTTTCTACAATCTCAAGATCGGGATCAAATTCTGGAATGTGAGAAGGCTTCTTTAAAAAAGTAGGGTGGCCATTTGAGTGAAACAAAAACATGCCCCTGTCATGCGTGATTCTAATCTTGAACTGAAGCACATTCTTTTTGCATGATATTGGCTCGAGTGAGGAGCAAGATACTGGTAAAAATATAATTTTTTATTTTAATGCTCGCCATCTTCTCATTCAGATTTCAATTTAGTTTAATTTATGTAGCACTTATGTGCATTATTTTACAGAAATCCAATCCACCATATTTTTAGAAGCATGTGGTAGCCTCCGCCCTCCATGCTCGCTGATGTAGGAGGGCCATAACATGACAGGAGGATTGTGGACACAATTAAATTAAAAAGAAAATTGTAGAAAAAATAAATAAAAATGTAAAAATCATATTTTATATGCCTGATTTGTTTCTTGTTTTAAGGTGTTAAACCTAGTGTGAAATATGTGCAGATAAATCATATAATTGGAATGGGATACTCTGAAAGTTATACATTTCCTATGTAAATACTGACATATAATAACTCTTAGATAAGTTCGATTAGTACTTTAAATACGGCACATGAAACCAGATACTGCATGATTTTTAAAAACTAAAATCGCTGGTTTGCTCAGTGGAATATGCTCCAGGCCTCCCGCGACCCTGTACAGAATAAGTGCTATAGAGAATGAGTGAGTTCATCTCGCATAGCAGTAATCAGACTACAAGATGAAGCACAATCAAGGCTCTTCTACAGCTATTAAGAACATGCATGTGTTGTCAGCAAAGCTCAGGCTAATCGGATATTGACAGAGTTGTAGTGATTCAGTCATCATGTGCTGTTTCTCGCTTCCTCAGCAGAAGATCCAGTTAACAGTTCACATAAAGGCTTCACGAGGTTCCTCAGGAGAGACATTAACTCCGACCACAGGCTCTTCTGATCAATATTTAATTGTGTTTTTCTGAGTTCTGGCCACGCCTTAACTAAATCCAGAGCACTTTAACGAGTGACTGTAAATCTGGAAAACATTTATAATGTTGAAATTGGGTGATTGCACATTAAATTCACAAATCAATCAGCAGGTCATTTTTTCAACTGCACAAAGTATTGAACCTTTTGACACAGAAGAACCGTAGTGTTTCTTCACCCACCCGTTCAAACAGATGTCCAACTCAAGATCAGTATCAAAAATAAAGAAACGACACTGAAGAGCATGGTTAAGAGTATTCTTCATTTCTGAACTGCTTATATAAATATCGCATTTGTGTCTTGACATCAAGCATATCGTCATGGAAGATGTCATAATTTGGATAATAATAATAATGGATTGTAAAAAAAATTAATACCATTTGACCTTTATAATTATTCTACCATCATCACTCAGCGAAGTTTGGCCCATAATCTGTTAATTACTAATACCCCTATCTCACCTATGCGGTTTCGCGCGGTGGCCATAAGTACGGTTCACTGCGACTTTTGGCGCTGTGATTAGGTTTCCATTTTTCAGCGCGTCGGCCCTCGCAGAAGCTCGTGGACCTTGCAGAACTTTGCGGAGCGTCTGGCGGTCACTCACGGCGGCTCACGGTGCGTAATACCGCTTCTCATCGCGAGTCAAACCGTATAGGTGAGATAGGGGTATAACTGCAGGAATAACAGAGGGGGGTGGGTTATCGGGGACGGGGCTTGTAGGACGACTTTTACACACACACTAACGGAATGACATCTGTCTGGCTAACGGATTACATAAATTGTCTGAATAACGGATTACATTTTTGAAAATATAACTACAGTGAACCTTGGATTACGAGCATAATTCGGAAGCGGGCTCATTTCCAAAACACTCGTAAACCAAAGCAAATTTTCCCATAGGAAATAATGGAAATTCAAATTATTTATTCCACAGCCCAAAAAAATAAATACATAAAAATAATTAACACAAAATATAAAGTAAAAATAAAACAAATTAACCTGCACTTTACCTTAAAAAAAAAAAGTAAAAATAAATCCCGACAGATAAGTGTTTCCGTTTATGCGCGCAGCGTGTGTGTGTTTCTCTCTCTTGCGCTGCGGAGTGTGTGCCTTATGTGTGTGCGCACGCATAATTTAACACCGTGCCGGTTCACACACACACTCTCTCTCTCTCTCTCTCTCTCTCTCTCTCGCCTTTAGTGTGTGTGTGTGTGTGTGTGTGAAGCAGAGACAGGGTGCTTCACACACACACAAACAAACACACACACACACACACACAGTAAAGGCGAGAGAGACTTAACTTAACGACAGAGGGAGAAAATGGATTTTTAACCTCTAATGAGACTTTCTTTTGCTTTACATGCGCACACACACGTGTTATAAGAAACAGTACACGCGCACTGTACACAAGCACTTTCAAACACAAAATAAAATATGTTTTACACACACACACGTGGTAACAGTGTTATAGTAAACAGTACACGCGTGCACGGATGTTGATTATACCAGTAAGAGACGAGCACTAAGACCCAGCAGGGAAACGATTACCCACAATTCCGCAGCACAAGGGAGAGAAAAACCGTTGGCTCAGTTGTGATGACGTGACGCTCGGCGTCAAAACAAGAAGCGCATGCGTGATACATAATACTCGGTACTCGTAAACCAAGACAATGCTCGTTTTTCAAGTCAAAATGTATTTAAAATCTTTGCTCGTCTGTAAATAACTGAGTACTTAAATGGTGGACATAATGCGTTAGATTACTTGTTACATCAAAAAAGTAATCCAAGTACTCTACTTTGTAACGCATTACACCCAACACTGGTTATTTTTCACTGTTTATGCATGCTAAAGTAAGAAGACATCTAAATGCTACAATAAAGTTTAGGATATTTTAAAGCACGTAGACATAAAAAGAATCTTTTAAGCAATGTTTTCTGTTGGAGATTTAATTTATTGACCTTCTATTTATTGAAATTCATTCCGGAAGTGGGCTCGTATTCCAAAACACTTGTAAATCAAAGCATAAGAAATAATGGAAACTCAAATGATTCTTTCCACAGCCCAAAAAAATTAATACATAAAAATAATTAATACAAAATATAAAGTAAAAAAAAAAGAAATTAACCTGCACGTTATCTTTAAAAAAAAGTAAAAATAAATCCCGACAGATACGTGTTTCCGTTTATGCACGTAGGCGCTGTGTGTGTGTGTGTGTGTGTGTGTGTGTGTGTGTATGTGTGTGAAGCTAAAGTAAGAGGAGACTCTTACTTTCAGCCCCTCCCGTCTCCCCCTTCTCATCTTACACAGTAAACCTTTCTCCTCTCTTATTTTAATTTCACACAAACACACACACATACACAGACATTAAAGGAAAAACTGTTTTGTCAGAAAAATTAGCAAGGAACATCGCTAATGACACCCATGTGAGCGCACACTAACGGAATCACTGCTGTAAAGCAGAACAACTAAAAAAATGAACCTGCACTTTACCTTTGAAAAGAATCGCGACAGAGCAGTGTTTCTGTGTAGAGCAGAGAGGTTAAAAATCCATTTTCTCCCTTAGCCTGTCGTTATGTGTGTGCGCGCGTAATTTGACACTGTGCCGGTTCACACACACTCTCTCTCTCGCCTTTAGTGTGTGTGTGTTCAAACACAAACTAAAGGCGTGAGAGAGTGTGTGAACCGGCACGTGTCAAATTACGCGTGCACACACATAACGACAGAGAGAGAGAAAATGGATTTTTAACCTCTCTAATGAGACTTTCTTTTGCTTTACACGCGTGCACACATGTGTGTTATAAGAAGTAGTACACGCTCTCTGTACGCGCGCCCTTACAAACACAAAATAAAATATGTTTTACACACACATACACGTGGTCACAGTGTTATAGTAAACAGTAAACGTGTGCACTAGTGATGCGCGGGTCGGGTATTTTTCCAACCCGCGTGTCCCACTTTTATGAAATTATTTGGCCCGCACCGGCCCGCCCCGCACCACTGTATCTATTTTTACAACCCGCCCCGCACCCATTAAATGATGTAAATCCCCGACCTCAATTTCTCCGCACCTCGTCTTCCATCTTCACTTTAATTTCTTTGTTTTTGTTATGACTGGCAGCGGAATTGCACACAACATACATGGATTTTTTTATTTATTTTGTTTTTAATGACCCGCCCCAACCCGCCCCGCAAATAAAGCAACAATTTCTTTACCCCGCCCCAACCCGCCCCGCGGGTTAAAAGACGACCCGCGCATCACTAGTGTGCACGGATGTTGATTATACCAGTGAGGGTCACGAAGTGAGACCCAGCAGGGTGGACGATTACCTACAATTCAAAGAGAGAAAAAACATTGGCTCAGTTGTGATCACATGACGCTCAGCCTCAAAACAAGAAGCGCATGCGTAAACCAAGACTTGCTGATTTTCCAAGTCAGAAATTATTAAAATTCTTTGCTCGTCTTGCGGAACACTCGCAAACCACGTTACTCGCAATCCGAGGTTTCACTGTATCTCAAACATTAACATTTCACAAATATAAAATTTAAATCTAACTTGCATATTCATATTGTGAGCCCTGTTTGCTCCTATAGCGGTGACAAAAGGTGTTTCTTCTGTTTTTACCACGTACGGGGTAAATGAGTGCAGTTGCCATTTGTCATCTATTACAGTAGGTGTGCTGTCAGTCTGAGGTAGATATGGTTACAGTACTTACTGATGACCAGTGGTCTCCAGTAAGTGCAATAAAAGTCGATTTTTACAACTGCCTCACTTTCATAACTTTAGTATACATAATTCAGTATCTTACATTTAATGTGTTGTAAAAATAGTTACCATTGAAGGTAACTTGGGCACACAACTTTGGTTTTATTGAAACTTCCATCTAGAAGTTTCTTATAAGAAAATCTGCTGTTCAGAACACCTGGCGAATTTTATGCTTTTTTATAATTTTATAATTTTGTTTTATTTATTTTTATTATTATTGTTATTATTATTACTGTTACTATAATTTTCATTTATATTGTTCATTTATTTATTTATAACTATATGTTTTATTTTGTTCCTGTATTATTATTGCTATTCTATTGTCATTTTTAGTGCTGTGAAGCACTTTGGTTCAACTTAGGTTGCTGTAAAGTGCTATATAAATAAATGTTGATTGATTGATTGATTGATAACAACGCTGTGATTATGGGAAGCCAATAGGGTCAAACTTGGTCATATGATTAATTTACGTTACAAATAGTAAAGTGTTAAAATTTCTAGATCAATTACTGGCGTTAAGGTGTTAATATTAACAGTTAATATTGAATAATTATTAGTATTGTTTTTCTTTATTGTGTGTATGTGATTTGTATAAAGCTAGTCCTCATTACAACAAGTAACTCCAGTTTTTAAGCCTAACAGACATCGTAAATGTCATCCCATAAATAAGTAAAAAAAAACATCACTGCTGTAATTTCCCATCATGCTTTGAGGCTCTATATCGACTCTGCATTACTCATCACGTACCATGATGGACAACACCAGGATGACATCATTGAGCTCCAAACCCCTCGTCAGCACAAAATCGATTAGGGATGTGTGCTCGGAGTCGTTATTCCCGAAAACCCTGCAGCAGCTGATGTCATTGCATTAAATCACAATAACACAATGACGGAAACTGTGTGTCTCACACATACAAACAGGACTTGGACATTACACAGGAAGTTCAGCCGTGATTAAGACACACACAGTGATCCCTTTACTCTAAATCTACCTGATCTGAATCCACTGCAGAGGTGAAACAAACCACACTATGAACATTGCGAACAAACGAAGATTTGTATAAGAGCAGCCCAGCAATTTGTATTTAACTTCAAACTTGAGCAGCAGTTCCACCTTAGCACCAGTCTTTCTCCTTTTAGTACTCTACTCTTGTTCTCGATCAATACACAGCTCTTAACATTATTCTTGAAGCTTTTGATGTAATACTTAATCATTTACTGTCACTGCACTGATGTACTCACGAGAGCATTGTAAAATTTGTTCTTGCTTTTTATATAGATGGAGGCCATTTATGTGTGTACATGGACAGGGTGTGTAAATATATGTAAATCTTCACATATTTTCTTTAAACAAAATCATTAAATCTCAGTTATCTCATTTTTAAATACATTACCTGCTAAAATATTTTTAAGCATTTAAGTTTAAATCAGGCAGATCACTTTAAGCTTTCTGTTTTGCTAATTTGCTAATTGATAATTTAACATGGTAGTGGGTGGAATCACGCAAAACAAAAAATCCATTTGTCCATGGATGTGGTCCCCCTAACTAACATTCCAGCATTCAGCTACAGGAAGTTTAGGTTATGCTAAGACAGTGTCAAATGTCCTCCCAATTATAAGTCAGTGTCAAATGTAATTAAAATTATGAGACGGTGACAAATGTCCTCATAATCCTAAGACAGCGTCAAATGCCCCCCACCCCCCCAATTATTAAACAGTGTTAAATGTCTTCAAAATTATAAGACAGCATTAAATGTCCTCCCAATTATTAGACAGTGTTAAATGTCTTCAAAATGATAAGACAGCATTAAATGTCCTCACAATTAGTAGTCAGTGTTAAATTTCATCAAAATTCTAAGACACTGACAAATGTCCTTAGAATTACAAGACAGTTTCAAATGTCCTTACAATTATAAGACAGTGTCAGATGTCCTCACAATTACTGTATAAGCTCATTTCAAATGAGCTGATAAGGCGGTGTCAAATGTCTGCACAATTATAGTGTCAAATGTCCTCACAATTCTAAAGTAATGTCAAATGTTCTCACAATTACAAGGCAGTGTCAGATGTCATCAACCCTGTCAGGTTTTTAATGTGTCTATCACATTGTCACTAATTTCCGATCACAAAAATGGCCACATGCTCGCCCCGTCTGATGAGATCAGAGTTATTACTAGGTAATAACTGAGTTATAACATGCCAGTGTCGAATGTAGTTAAAATGATAAGACAATGTCAAATATCTTCACAATGATAAAACAGTGTCAAAGGCCCTCTCAATTAGACAGTGTCAAATATCCACTCAATTAGACAATATCAAATGTCCTCACAAATATTAGGCAGAGTCAAGCATCCTCTCAATTATAAGAAAGTTTTGAATGTCCTCACAATGACAAGGCAGTGTCAAATGTCCTCACAATTAGGTGAATAAGGGTGAAAACTTTTCAGGAACACATCAGAAACTGGTATGGATGCACTGTTGTCTCACTTGGCATGCTTGTCATAATCCCATACTTTTTTAGGACAGGTTCAAAACAGCTTGTTGAGGACATAGTCAAAACAAAATGCAGGAAGAATTAAATAGGGGCATAGTAACAAAGGCAGTGACCAGGTAAATAGGGTTAGTAGTGTGAACTTCATAACGCACATTTTTTTCTACAGTATGTTGACCCCGTTCCCACTGCGTTTTTTCAATATTTTTTACACAGTGGGAACTTCATGGTCTTCATCAGGGATACGGGGTTTATCATGAAACAGGTCAAAGGTCTTCTCAATTAAAATATATCACCAAATGTCCTCATACCTCTAGAACAGTGTCAATGTTTCTCTCAATTATAATGTCAAATGTGTCTGTGTGTTTACCTGGGAAACAGGTGGTCAGGTGCTCCATCAGAGCGTCCTGTGTAACAGGTTTGCGTGCTGAGTTCATGCCTGAAATGGCCAAACACAGGATCTCGCCGAGTGGAATAAACTGAGACTGGCTGATCGGAGACATGCTGATGGGGGACACGTCACCTACAAACAGAAACATGGACAGATAGAAATATTTTAGTGCCAGTGTTTAAAAAGACTTGTGGACAATGCGCTATATTTACATTTTTGAGATTAAACTATACCATAGTCCACTGGATGAGATACAAATGAGACACTTGAGTGCAACAGTCCACATGGCGGCTGTCTTAACTGCCCTGAGTTTTAAGCTTAGTGTTTATAGCCAAAAAGGCTTTGACATAAAGAGGATTAGCTTGTGATTTAACTCATCTACAAAGTCTACAAGCCCCCAAACCAATACCAATCACCTTTGAAAGAAAAAGAACTGACAATTTTTATTTTAATGACCTTACTTCAATTCTTTTCTTTTTTTTTTTTAGAAAAAATGTTTTTGAGGCCTATATCTTCTCCAGATCCACAGTAAGCCATACAATTGAACAATTTCCTACAATCTTGAATTCATAGCAGATCGGGCTCAAATTCAAGGGAATGTGGGACAGGGCGTTGACAATAACCTGCTAATTTAGGTTAATTTTTAATGAACATTAGAGCTGGATTTATATCCATGTACTACATAACATAATGTAAAACAATCCATTGTTATTGTTCTTGATATGGATGGATAAAAGCAATATGAAGGTCAACCAGGGGACTGGTCTGTGTTTGAGTGTGTGGTAACCTTACACTGACAGTTTAGTATTGTATGGATTAAAACCCTTGTCTATATCAATATCCATTCCAAAAGGGAAAACACACACACACACACACGCACACGCAGGGGATTTATATAAGGAAAGTCGACTCACTCCATGTCTATTAAATCATCTTGTATTTGATTACAGTGTTATAGCATTAGTGAGATTACTGTAAGATATATTATAGCAGATGAGTCGTGGTCTACAACACACATTCCATTTAAAACATAGCTGACTCATAACGATTGATCATATCTGTGTGTGTGTTTGTGTGTGAGTGTGTGTGTGAGAGGGAGAGAGAATTTAAGAACAGGAAAGGACGTTCTGTTGATACTGTACTACATTCTACTACTGAAACACCACATACAATAATATGTGAATATATTGAAGAGTTTTCAATAAATGTATATACAATGTGGCACAAAAGTAGCTCAGTAGTTAAGGTGTCTGAATACTTATCAGAAGGTCCCAGGTTCACACCCTAA
The DNA here is from genome assembly GCA_030014345.1 of Clarias buthupogon. NCBI lineage: Eukaryota > Metazoa > Chordata > Actinopteri > Siluriformes > Clariidae > Clarias > Clarias buthupogon. The sequence goes on from JAQMYK010000038.1 coordinate 5,805,476, forward strand.
CATTTGGAGTCAAATGCTGTAAACATAACACGTCACCCTGAAATATACTGTATGATTTGGCTGTAAAGTCTACCAAAGGGGTTTTTTCACCTTCAATGAGACACATCCTAATCAGAGACATTGCTTATGTTGTGGACCAAAGTACTTATAGTATATATACACATATATTTATCCATAACTTAAGTTACACAGATCAGAATAGAGGTCTGCGCGGGACTGTTTTTTTAGTCCCGCTCCTGCCCGCTCCCGCGAGGTTTTATCCCGCACCCACCCGCTCCCGCTATATATCACTCTTTGTTCACCCGCTGCCCGCTTAGAATAATTTTCTTCCCGACCCGACCGCTCCC
>JAQMYK010000038.1:5860970-5881417 GCA_030014345.1 Clarias buthupogon
CAAATTACTCGCAATCCTAGGTTTCACTGTACTGAAGTATACTTACGAACATTTCATAAGTGTTAAAAGCTTTTATTGACCGTTACATTAATTTTGTGTAAAGAGTTAATATTTGTAGAGTTGAGCAAGACCTCTGCAATTCACCCTGGAATGCTGTGAATTAACTTCTGGGTCAAATCCTGACTGATGGAAGCCTATTCTTGCATAATTAATGCTTGGAGTTTGTCAGAATATGTGGGTTTTTTTGAGGAGTGGCCACAAGTTCTCAGTGAATTTAAGGTTTGGGGAGTTTCCTGGCCACGGATGCAAAATCTATTTTTTTCCCCTGAACCACTTTTGCCTTATTATGCTGGAAAAGGCATTGTTTGTCCCCAGCTGCTCAAATGTCAATCCCTTAGATGCCCAGTGTTAAAATGTCCAACTTTACAAAAGAAATATACACGTTTACAACCTGGTACAAAAAAAAGGTTTGGTCTCCATAGCTAGATTTCACATTCATGATAACTGTTAAGGGGAGAATTTTTATGTAGCCCCTCGGTTAAAATTATACTAAGCTATAAAATTATGCATAATTAGAGGCGTGGCTGAGTGACAGCTGGTCACAAACCCTGGTGTCAAACTACCAGCTGTCTGCAATGCATCAATTTAGAAAATTTTCAACTTTCATCATTGTTTAACTTAGCACAAGAAATGTTGGAGTTGACACGGGACGACGTGTAGGGTATGGATGACAGAGTTCAATCAATTGTATTACCATATAAATTAAGATTAGCCACCATAGCATTTTAGCTAAACCTCGGGCTAAGTAGGCGTGTTCCAAACAACAGACAGGGCTCAGTCATTCTACCTGTTTATGGATTAACCGGGGTTTAAACAGTGTTAGCTCCTTTCAAAATGATGATGACCAGAAGTCCCACAGTTGAGCTTAAAAATCATTCTTTAGAAAACCTATGACACGTTCCTGAGTGTTTTATTCTCCTAATATCACATCTTGTGCCAGATCGAATGTTATGCTCTGCTAACAATGGAGATCACTTTCATAACTTTTAAATAAACATCTCCTTACCCTGGAGAAAATGTCTCCATATAATGTGCTTTATTAAACTCAGTTCATGCAGAGTGTCCTTTAGACATCTTACCGTGAATAAGACTTTTCTATACCATGATAATGTTATCAGAATGGATGCATTAATTTAAACCTGTGCTATTGTGGTAGAAAATTCATCAACACCTTTTGATTCTGCGCTCAAATTATATTTTGAAATGGTGCTTTCATTTCAGATAAACTAGAAGAACACCTCATCACACAGTATGGTACCAATACACAGCAGGTCTGCAGGTACCTCTGGGTTCTCCAGTTTCCCCTAAAAACATGATGAGAGCTCAGTAGGCTTGTGTGAGCCTGACCAGGAGAAAGGATTTACTGAAGATGAACAAATAACTTTTGCTCAAATGTGTTCTGTGGATCATTCCTAATGTTCTACTTTCCCTGTTCTTTAGGAATAATCAAAAGTGGAAATGGCAGCATACACACTCTTAGTGGTGTTCCTGCTCATCTTTTTCTTTCACACACCCATCCTGAGTGAGAATTTCACACTAAAGCCTCCTGAGCATGATCTGTTTAACGGCTCTCTGTACGCCACCTGCAGGATGCGTCCCAACACCCAGTTGGGGTTAAGACTGCCCAAAGTGTACGGGCACGTCCTGTTTAAACAAACCAGACCAGACGAGAGCTTACAGGTGATGGTAAAGCTACACGGCTTGCCTGCATCTAGTTCTCAGTCCCGAGCAATACACATTCATCAATACGGAGATCTCAGTGAAGGCTGCACCTCCACTGGCGGCCATTACAACCCAGGTGGAGTTAACCATCCGCTTCATCCAGGAGATTTTGGAAACTTTATTTCTCGCAATGGTAAGATCCGCCGGTCTGTAGCCTCTAAAGCCACTCTCTACGGCAGGTTATCAGTGCTCGGGCGTGCTGTGGTCATCCATGAGAAGGAGGACGACATGGGACGAGGAGTAGATGCCGGGAGTCTTCTGCATGGGAACGCAGGAGGACGACTGGCCTGTTGTGTAATTGGAATAAGCAGCTCCAAACTCTGGAATAAATCTCATCCCTAAAAGAAGTCTGTGCATACGAGTGTGGTGATATATCAGGCTGATGGTCTGTCATAATAAAATATGAAATGATGTTATGTTGTGATAATTTGGCATGAACATATCCTATCTTGCTGTCATGGTGTCATTAGGGTGGGACAATATATGGATATGTGGATATTGTGAATACAGAAATATTATATAAGCAGAAGGGATAAAACCGGAAACAAAACAAAGAAAAGAAGTACATACACTTATTTTGATGTTCTTACCACTAATGTCTTTGTGTCCTTTCTTATTATCGCTTTTTCATTATCTTTTTCTTATTATGTCTTCTGCAGTTATTTTATTTCTTAATTTTCTTTGTATTCTCTTGCTCAGAGAAAGATAGAAAGAGAGAATAATGTCATAAATGTGTCAACTATATAAGAATTTAATAATCTTGTATGTAAATGTTAATTTTAGCAAATTCTTAAATGGGTGGGTGCTGATTGAGTTCTAAAATAAGATAAAAGCAAGAAAAAACAATTCCCATATATGTAGATCTGCAACAAGCTGTTTAAAGCCATACTATCTCTATAATGTTAAGCTATGCCTAAAAATATATAACAATATATAAAGTAATTATACAATTTATATCTGACAACACAATTTTGTTAAAGGTACTAGTCACAGACATGCACAGGGCAGAAACAAATTTGTCTAAGCAACTGCCGATGAGTGTGTCCTTTGGCTAAGTTACCCTACGGGCAGAAAATAAATAAAAATAAGTAAATAAATGTTTGTGCTGTGTTGGTTGCATAAATATAAATAGCCATAATTGCTAGGTAAAATAAACCAAATTGAAACATGATATCCTTCAAAATGAACTTTTTAAAATTTCCCTTTATATGACGTATATGATGTTTACAAAATGAACTCATGATCTTCTGCGTTCCATGAGATTTGTATATTGTGGTTTTCTCTTTAATTTTTTGTTAAAAATGTTTCCTCAGCCTGACTGCTTTACACAACTCCTGTTTATAACAAGTAATGAAATGAAGGAACGTTGTGCCGTGTCGAAACAGTGTGATCACTGTACAGGTACATGTCCTTTACAGTCAAACTAAGAGACTCAAGACGCAAAATCATATTCCTGCATAAAGTAGATTACAAGAAACTACTGTATATCTGCATATTTTATTTCACTAATACTTCAAATGTAATGACCATGTAGTACACAGCTCATGTTGATGCTGATCTGGCTCCATTCTAATTTATCTTTATTTTGAATTTATATTTTTTTGTCTTTTTCCTTGCATGTGGCCTTGTATTACGTTTAAAGAGTCTTGGTCATGTGAAGATAAATCATGGCCATGTTGAATATTATGACAACCTGGAGGTCATGTTTTGGAGTGTTAGAGTGTAAAAAAAAATATCTTTATTACGGTGTAATAGTGCTTGTTAGAACATCTAATCAGTTCCTGCAGGACACTTTAACTCTCAAGTTATTATTTTCTTTTTTATAAACCAGAGCAGATCTTGGTTCAGTCCAGCTAACTTTTGGTATGTTCTGACCACTGCAGGCCTGGAACATCCCACAAGAGCTGCAGTTTTGGAGTTGCTCTGACCCAGTCCTCCAGCCATCACAATCTGGCCATTCTCAAAGTAGCTTCATTTTCAATATCTCATTACAATGGCAATTGGAAGTGGATGGGATATATTAAACAGGAAGTGAGCCTTTTCTCCTAAAGTTTATGTGTTGGAAGCAGAAAGAAATGCGCAAGCATGAGAATTTGAGTGAGTTTGACAAGGACCAAAGTGTGAAGGCTAATGGATCGAGTCAGAGCAACTCCAAAACTGCAGCTCTTGTGGGATGTTCCCCGATTGCAGTGGTCAGGACCTACCAAAATGAATCCAAGGAAGGAAAAGGGTAAACTGGCAACATGGTCATGTGTGGGGAGTGAATTCTGGCCAGTGTAGTCTGATCCAAAAGACATAAAATGCTGAATGTTTAATTTAGTTTGTGAAACACGTATTTAAATTTTTTTTAGCAATGTGTGAAAATAAAATTATAGTAAAATGAAAAAAATATATAAATAAATGCGTTGCAGCCACTCCTGACCCGAACAAATCCGTTTTTTTCCCCGAAAACATCGCGAATGTTCTCGAGTCATTTCCGAAGGTTGCCGATCAATTCTCCGATCTTTCCCGAAGTCTGCTTGTGGACCTCTAGCGCCCCCTGTGTGTTGGCTCGATATCATAGATTTTCTGCCACAGAGAATGGAGGAAATTTCTCGGACGCTCAGCGCTGATGGCATCCAGAAAAAAGTGATTTCTCCTGGAAAAGGGGAAATCCCAGACTATGTGGATGGCACGAAGGTAAAAATGAAATGGTGCAATATTTAACGGAGTAATTTAAAATAATTAAAAGGTTTAATCCGTAAGCATTCTTGATGCTTAGCAACTGGAAAGCTAACCGGCTAACTACCCTAGCTAGCGGCGCTTGGCCTTCCGACCGCCCTGTACACACTACAAAATTTGATATAAAACAGTCCTGATTGTTTTCTCATTACAATTTGGACGTAATTTTGCTTCGGATATCTGCAAAATACTAAGATCAACAAGCTAGCAGTGATGCTAATGAATGTTAGCTTGATAAACATCAGATGCTGGAACCCCTATTGCTCCATTTTGTTTTTGAGATTTGCTCAGTGCTAGGATTTTGTTTTTTATTTGTACTTATATGCATTTTATATATATCATAATCCTGCACTTTACATTATATTAACACAGGGAAATCAAAAATTATGTTTTAGTGTGTATTGTACCTTTTCTTTGGTGTTATTGACACAAATCCTGTAATGTACTGTATCAAGGGGAAAAATATAAAGTTTTTAAATTAATTTTATAGTTTGTCATTATTGGGAAGAACAAACAAACCTTTGATGCCACATCCTGTACTAGAGATGTCTTCATCCAATGAAATGTTCCCTAGAGTACATATGAGGGGGGTATCAGAAAGTTTCAAGATCCCGTCGGTGTCACCAGATGTTCTCTCTCCCCTTAAAACCTGGCAGTGGAATTCACTATTGATGGTCTGGCCCCTGGGGACGAATTCTCGATGCAGAGCTGCGGACCTGCCTCACCTTTTTCGGTCATGCAGATGATGGGCTCTTCCACTGTGAAGACTGTTGCTTCATCTTAGGGTCGTACCAATGCTCCCATGTTTCAAAGGACGATGAACGGCTCGATCAACGGCTCGAGTTCTTGGCAGACATCGACACTCTATTCTCCCGCTCCTGAGTCAGCAGCCTGGGGACGAAAAACTTTGCAGCAACACGGTGCGATCTTCAGATCACACATGAGGATTGCCCGGAGTGTTCCGTATGACACACCGACAACGTTAGCATTGTTGTGAATTGTTCGCCGACGAGGATTATGCACAAGTAGTCGAATGGATTATTCGATGGATGAATAATGAAAATTTTTGCCGGTTGAGCTCATCGAAGATCTCCCTGATCTCGCATCGTCTTCCGGTGATGTTTTTCCGCTCTTGAAGCGCGCTTGCCACTCAAAACACCTCGGATGACTCATTGCAGCATTGCCGTAAACTGGCCGAATCATGTCAAATGACCCTGTGGCTGATTTTCCCATTTTCATGCAGAATTTCACATTTGCTCTTTGTTTTAATTTGCTCTCCATGATGTAATAGCAAACATGGAAAGGCAGGTGGTCTGCAAGAAATCCACCATGGTTACAAAACTCTTTAAACTCGTCACTGTTTACTAGTTTCCTAAACTGCAGCTTATTTGTTTAAAACAAAAATCACATGAGCACTCGTGTTTCAAAAGACTTCCTGTTTCAAAAGGAAACACGTTGACATACAGGGTTGAATTTTGACTCTTGACATTTCATGGTGAACTTTAAGCGTGAAAGTGTCCTAATCTCCTGTACATGTTTCTACAGCTTTTTTTTGTTACTCGCACCCTTGGATTTTCTGAAGCTGACCCCATATGATTGAGATACAGGGATTACAGATCTGTGTGTGAGAATGTTTGTGTTTCTGCAGATGAACTTTCATTACCGCAGCAGCCTGTGTGATGGCACGGTGCTGGATGACTCCAGGATGATGGGAGGGAAGAGTAAACCCATGGAGCTTATCCTAGGAAAGAAGTTTAAGCTGCCCGTGTGGGAGCGTATCCTCATCACCATGAGAACGGGCGAGATTGCAGAGTTCATCTGCGACGTCAAGGTATGTGGTGCGACCTTCACTTCCTTTCAGTTGGTGAGTCCAAAAGTATCATGGGGAACGTTCTGGGTGCTCTGAGTGTGTAGGTTACACCCACAAGGTTGCCAGAGATTTTTTTTTCCAGTAACATCATCTGAGATGGAAACTTTAAACAGAAGCACCTCTGTTTCAATAAATTTTTTTTTTTAAAAACGCGAAAGAAAATGCGGACTTCAGAGTTCGCACTTCGGACCTTCATGGTTGTGAGATTTGATAACTCAGTGTTGTGAAACATCCCAGAGTCTGTTTTTAGCTGTTTATTTATATCTTCTTCTTCCTCTGTGTGTTCTCCTGCAGCACACGGCTCTGTACCCGCTGGTGTCTCAGTCACTGAGGAACATCAGTGTGGGTAAGGACCCGCTGGAAGGACAGAGACACTGCTGCGGCATCGCCCAGGTCCACTCTCACCACTCACACGGACACAAAGACCTGGAACAGCTCCAGGCCAACCCTCAACCCCTCGTCTTTACCTTGGAGCTCCTGGAGGTGTGCATAGTTGTGTTTTGCGGAGGAGGAAATTAGATACATAGATTCATAAAGACTTTGTGAACTGTTATACATTGTGTTTGTCTTTTTCAGGTTTTGCCCCCAGGCTCGTTCAGTTTGGAGACCTGGGCGATGACGGATGAGGAGAAGCTGACCGCTGTGCCAGTGATCCACGAGGAAGGAAATGCGCTTTTCAAGAAGGGAGACATGGAGGCGGCCGCCGAAAAATACTACAACGCCATCGCCTGCCTGAAGAACCTCCAGATGAAGGTAGAATCTGCAGAGAAGTGGGGCAGAGAAGGAGAGACGATAAGAGAGAAAAAGACAGACGGACAGAGCAACAGATTAAAAATTTACCAAAAGAGAAACATGAGGGAGACAGAAAGAAAGAGACTGGTAAAAAGAAAGAAAGAGACAGAAGGAGAGCACAAAAGTGACAATCTATGACACAGTAAAAGAGATACAAATAAAAGAAAAAGAGACAGAAACAAAGAAAGGGAGATAAAGAGTGAGATTAAGACGGAGAATAGTGAAAGAGGGAGAAAGAGAGCGATAAAGAGAGTTTGACAGAGAAAGGGTGACAGTGAATGCAAGATGAGAGTGAGACAGCAAAAGGAAATGAGTGAGGGAGATGAGGAGAGTGAGAGAAAGTGACCGAAACAGAAAGAATGAGAGAGATGAAGAATGTGGGACAGAGAGGGTGAAAGAGTGTGACCGAGAAATGGTGAAGTAGAGAGAGACAGACATTTATTATAGATTTCCTTGTGTACCATGGTGTATATAACCATATGTTATTACATCTGTGTACATGTGTAATAACCACCTTATTTATTAGCCAGCCTGGTATCAATAAAAAATAATTTTGTGTGTGTGTGTAGGAGCAGCCCGGTGATAAGCCATGGATTAAGCTGGATTTGATGATCACACCACTGCTGCTGAACTACTGCCAGTGTAAACTCATGCTGGGTCAGTACTACGAGGTGCTGGACCACTGTTCGTCTCTGCTTAACAAGTACGAAGGTAAGCGAGAGTGTGTGTCACTCATTTGGACTCAGTACAAGAGGTGTATGTATGTATTTTACATACACACTTTTTCTCTCTCTCCCTCCCAACTGCAGATAATGTGAAGGCGTACTTCAAGCGGGGAAAAGCTCACGCGGCCGTCTGGAACGAAGCCGAAGCCCGAGCCGATTTTGAGAAGGTGCTGCAGCTGGACCCGTCTCTGGGGCCGGCCGTGGCCAAAGAGATCCGAGCGATGGAGGAGCGCATCCGAGAGAAGAAAAAAGAGGAAAAAGGACGATACAGAAATCTTTTCACCTCCAGCAGCACTTCAGCAGCAGCTACTACGGTCAGTCTCAACCACAGCCTTTTATTATTTTCAATAAGATAAGAAATAAATGCCCCATGTGTTGTGCTGTTACAGGGAAATAATCAGATGTGTTCTGTTTCAGAGCTGAAACCTGCATGGATGTTTCATTTAGTCGCTCCTGAAGAAATGCTCCATTCCTGAGACGCTGTAACACCTGAGCAGATGAGCTCTTCACCATTTCAACACGTGCAGCTTCCATGTTTCATTTCCCTCCCACACACACACTCACAAGCACTAAATACACCCTCACACTATTTCAACACACACACACACACACACACAACTTAAAATAAATCTCAGCACCATACCTAGGGCTGTGTCCCAAACACTAAAGGCAGCATGGTGAAGGACGCCCTGTTACACCATGTTAGGGACTTTAGATGTGACCTCTAGCATTTGGGACACACCCTGTAGAGGAGGTGAGATGCTAATTCGAAGGAATACATCTTTAATTTTGCCCAATTGTATAGGATTGACGCATCAGACCCTGGTGAAATGAAAGGACGTGTTAATGGGACAGACACGCCCCCCTGACAGAGACAATCATGTAGAAAGTCCTCCTTGCCTTTTTTTTTTTGGTAGTAACCCTTTGTATCTTACATTAGATTGTTTTTGTACTTGTTATTGTCTTTAAATGTAAAAGTGTATCGTTTCTTTCAAATGTCTAAACCAGCACGTGTGAGTTGACCGAAATTGTCAGGGTGGACGATTTGCTGTATACAGACATTGCTATTGTCATCTACAAGCACATTATCATACATGTTTTCGAAAATATATATATATTTTTTTCAATCATCATGGAATTATTACCAAAAGAATCATTACCCTTGAAAGCAGTTATAATTTACAAAACGCTTCCAGACTTTTAAAAAACTTTTTTTTTTTTACTTCTTAGCAAAGATAAATATCACAATCCTTAACCTGCACTCTGTCCTCCACGTGAATGTGTATGTGTTTTTGTCTTAAACGCTACTGTGAAAGACAACGCTGCATTTATGTTGTAACAAAAGCCAAATAAAGAAAATTCCCAAGGAAAAATGTAAGTAATCCTATTATCGATATGTCATTCTGGTTCTTTGAAATGAGTGAGCCTTGACTCACGTCTCTGAAAGTATTGGAACAGCAAGGCCTGTTCTATTATTTGCACTACACACATCAAACCATGAATATAAGACAATAAATCAGAATTTCAGCTTTCATTTACAATTACACAGCACCTTTGATGACAGACCAGCCTATTTTTTAGGTGAGCAAAGTATTTGGGTGGATATATCATGTTGCTTATAGATATTTCTTTATTATCTCTGTAAATTCAGGCAAAGATCTAATGAACAGTTTGGGATCAGAAAGTTTCGTCTGTTTGTAGTGAGCCGAGTTAAACGATGTGACTGACTGAAATTACTTTTATTTCTAGTCACTTTACAAGTGACTGCACTGTACTATACTATATTACTATTATAGAACATACGTTTTACAAAAGCTGTAACAAGTAGATCTCTAGTGATTGAGTTAATTTAACCATGTATATTTAATTAGTTAAACTTATACAGGGTGTGAATTAGTGGAGTAATTAATAAGATACTAATACGAAAAAACATGATCCTATGTTGACTTAATTCTACCAAGTTAAAATAAGTAAGTCCTGAATAAGATTTTGATCAAGATTTTTTTTTTTTTTTTTTTTACAACAGGTCACAGCTGTATTAGTAAAACCCAACACTAACAAAATGGCAAAAAGAACAAAAAAATTTATAGCTTAAACAGGCAGTTACTTGTTGGTGAGTCCAATTGTTAAATCCATAAAATCAAATTGAATATAACAAGGACTTAACATTCTTGCTAGTCAGTTATGTTTAATTATATAATTGTATTAACATTTTTCTATTTTACGTGGTACTGATCAAATGTTTCATCCAGCTGAAACCTTGATAAAATAATGCACTGATTTATAATTCAAGTACCATATTTTTTATTCTATGTATCAAAAAAGCAAACGCATAAAGAACAGAAACATAAACCTTCTTGATGTTTAATTGCAAAACCGGATTTTTATTTGCATTTAAATACAGAACTGCAAAAAGTTTGAAATTACAAAAGTAACTATGAGGAACAGGGGTGTGTAAAAGTGTGTGTGTGTGTGAGAGAGAGAGAGAAATGAAAGAAAGAGTGTACAGAGAGGTGTAGGTGTGTGTTATGTGCGAGCGCTGCGCTCAGTTTCAGCTAGACACTCCCTTACTAGAGCTCGGGCGTGGATGATTCCTGTAACACAAACAAACAAACAAGTGTTACACATTTTCTTCTTTCTTCGTCGTGCGATTTCCAATATTTTTTAAAGGACTTAGGTCCTAGGTCAAAACATGTGATCATAATGATGTGTTCGAATGAGGACAAGCAGTTAATTCTATAATTCTGTTCACTTGACGAGAGTGAATTAAAAATGAATCATGCGGTTATAATTGTTGATTGGTAAATTTATAGAGGAACTAGACTGTACTGAACTTTTAGACTGTAACTGTATGCAAGCTGCACTGTACAGTAGAACCTCGGATTGCGAATAACCCGGTTTGCGAGTGTTCCAAGTCTTGTTAAACGAGCGAGTCTTGATATACGAGTACCAAATATCATCGAGTATCATGTGGCACAAATACACTTCTTGTTTTGACACCGAGAGTAATGTGATCACAACTTTTGCTCACGTGTGGTTGGGTGGGTGTGTGGTTGTGTGTGTATGCTTGCGCGGGGGTGGGTGAAGTGGATGATTGGGTGGTTGTGTGTGTGTGTGTGCGAGCGTGCGGGCTGGGGTGTGTGCTTCCAGCAGACCCTTCCTCCTCTCCTCTCTCTGGTCTCAATCACTGCAGCCAGAATTCTTTTTGTAGTAAAGTCGGTTTATTGTTCACCTATCCACTAGATGGCAGTAATGAGTAATGGTAAATATTTGCATGTTCAAAAAGAGCAGAGAACAAGCAGCTGAGCAAGGGAGCAGAGAGCATGTGTTTCATTAGTTTTTGTTATAACTATTTCATGCCTTTCTGTCATTATCAATCAAGGCATAAGTTACAAAACTGTCGCTCTGCGTTACTACACTATTCAAAGGTAAAGTGCAGGTTAATTTGTTTTATTTTTACTTAATATTTTGTATGAATTATTTCTATATGAATATGTTTGGGGTTTGGAACGAATCGTCTGAGTTTCCATCATTTCTTACAGGGGAAATTCATAAAATTCATTTGATATACAAGCACGCTTCCGGAACGAATTATGCTCACAATCCAAGGTTCCACTGCACTAGACTATCATACTGTGCTACAATATAAGAACTTTATGCTACACTTCCCTATACTGTGCTGTACTACGATATATTATACTGTACTATAATATGAACACTGACTTTAAAACCGAGGTATGAACAAAAGCAGGATTTTTGCGTGCCATTACACCGTGACTAAGCTTATAGAATGCTAATAGAACATTTATAACTCCTGTAACATACATGAGAACAGGAACTAACTTATTTAACTTTAACTCTAAACAGATTAAAGGTATGATGTGTCATTCCTAAATTCTTAAGAATCTTAAAATTATTCATTCTTAAACTGCAACTGTAACTTAAGTGGTGTAAGAGGAATAAAGCACCTAGAGACATGCTTTTATAGGGAAATAATGAACTGTGGTCCATCTCATTACCTCATTACTCTGTGTTTTACTACAACACCATGACTGTGTGTGTGTGTTAACGTGTTACCTCTTTTCAGTCTCTCCATGGCACTTTTACTGCCGGCGTACGTGGGCCTGATTTCTCGACTCATCTCCTCTATAACAGAGAGCAGCTCGCTGTAGGTGGAGCCCTGAGACACTTTCACTGGCTGAGATTTCAAATTAAAACAAACAAAAACATAGTTTAGAAAGATTTTTCATTAAATGTTAGTTATTTATTAAGACTGTTTTTAGAGGTAATCACACCAGTGCTAAAAAGCAATACAGTACTACATTATTACAACAAATAAATGTTTTAATAGTCTACAAAAACATTTATTTTGCTGTTTTAAATGATTACAAAACATTCCTTATTGGCGGTCAGTTTATAGCCAAGCCTATTATTAAAAATAAATATATTTACATAAAAAAGCTAATATTTAATAAAGATTTAAATACGAAACATTGATCTGAAAATGGGAAGGGAAATGTTATGATCTTTTCAGCTATATTATTTTTATAATAACGATATGCAGTTATTGTGAGATTTTCCCATACCTGTACAAAGCCCATGGACGGTGGACCGAAGTCACTGAATCCTTGTCTAAAACTGGAGGCCGAGGGCAGAGACGGAGATGAGCCACATGACCCTGAGACACAGAAAATTAAAGTAGTGAGGATGATGTTAACACAGTTTTATTCTTCGTTTGGACAGACATGCACTGCAAACACGCTGCACAAATCCAAAAATCATGTTACACACAAAAGAAATAAATGAATAAAAAATAAGAATTAAAAAATCATTAATGATTAGTAAAGATATGTGTAGCACCACATGAGAGAAAAGAAACCCCGCACCTTACTTGAAAATTACTATGTTAATCATCTGTACGAGAGCTTACAAAAAATATGGTAATCTGGTATAAATGTTTTTAAAAAATGTGTAAATTTAAAAAACTTTTACCAAGTGAAAATAAAATAACAATAAATAAATCAAATTCAGGAAACCATGTATCCCTACTATTGCTTTTATGCATAAGACAAAAATCTAATTTAGAGATCAACTTGTTCAAATTCATATTTTATAATCTGCTCAGATTATTACTGTTATATCTGTAAAATACAATGGAGTTTAACAGTTTTATTTTTGGAGGTTTAGAGCATTTAGCAGACGCCACTTGTACAGAGCCGCTTCTAGAAAAGGCTGATCACTTGAAACACTTAGGCACGAAATCAGAGCACCGTGCAGAAGATTTAGTCAAAGCATGTCACTTTATATTATTATGTTATTTTCTGTTATATTTATTAAGGCATTTCTAGCTCATTGGTAGGCTTCTCGCTTGCCATGCCAATGGCTCAGGTTCAATTCTCAGTTGATGCCTCAAACCGAGCCATGTAATGGGACTGGCACTAAGGATGCCCTCCAAGACGGGATGAAATGGGAGGGTTGGGCATCTTTCCATGTATGCAGCTCAGATGGTCCGCTGGGGTGACCCATTGATTGGGTAGCCCAAAGAACAACAGCTATATTATATTTAAAGTAAAACATTAAAAAAACCCAAGACAAATAAATATTTGATGATGACAAAAGTAACAGATGCCTATAAACAGCCCTTTCTGTGAAAGATTTAGCGGTATTGAATTCTGGGTTCTAATCGGTCTGAAAATATCGCTTTCATTTTTCTAGAAAAGATGATGAATTCAGTTGTTTTTAGGAAGAAGGCTCCAGTATCAGCACTTTGTAAGACTGGTTTGTACAAAGCAAGCTGGATGATTGCCTTCATGCTGCATGTAAAAAAGATCTGAAAAGACAGCAGCGTGGGGTAAAAACTCCAGAGGATGACATCAGGAAGAAACCCAGAGACTCTGAAGTGAAAGTAAAAGACAGACAGTACCAAGCGTGATCAGACTGGTCCCAAGCCTGAATAATATGGGGGGGGTCTTCGTCAGGAAGGGCTTAGGCATAAGACCTGTGCCGGATGGTCCGACCCCTCAATGGGAGTGTCCGAAGGGCTAACAACTAGCGAGCGTGATCAGATTGCAAATAAAAGTCCAGTGACAAGCGTTTGTGAATATATGTACAACTCATGAGGATGCAGGTGAGAATAAACACTGAAGAAAAAACAAGAAGAGTGAGAGAGCGACGCGAGCTGTTTTTGGAAAATGAGTAAAAGTGTTGTGAGAAAGTAAGACAGGAAGAGCATCAGAACAGATCAGACTTGTCTATGATGGCTGATCTAACTAAATTACAACAACAACAAAAAACACCTTGATGTCACGTGACTTTAAGACACTGTGAAGACAATTACATAATTACATAATGACAGACCTCCTGGAAAGGTAACGATCACTTATTCTTCAAGGGTGTCCTTACATACAGAGATCACCTGTACATGAACCTGATGTAGGTGTAGCAGTGAGAGCAGCTCACCTGGAGGTGTGTGATTGGAGCCCGCAGGTGCCGGAGCGATGGGTTTATAACTCATACTGAGCTCACTAAACTGCTCCGTTTTGTATAATTAAGTTTTAAAACGGTTCACACACACAAACACACACACCTAGCCCTGAGTATGGCACAAAATCTCACAACAAACCCTGAAATAAAAATACAATGCCACGGCTTTTTAACCAGCCTGAACTCAGACACACGACCTTGTCATATACTTTAATATAAGTTACACTAGCTGAAAATTTTATGAATGTGCCAGCTAAGCTAAGCGCTATGCTAACCTCTTTGACTAAACAAAAGCCGCTAGCAACCCGCTAACACCAATTCCACCAACTATCCTCTCATTCACACCTACGGGTTATCTCAAGATTCTCAGCGTCTCTACAGACAGAACTGGTGTCCGGTTTTATAATAAAAATCCAGTAAAAAAAACAAAAACAAATAATGTATAAAAACAAACCGACAAACACGCCGGAGTAAGGAACAGAAGAAAAGAAAGCCGGAGCTCTGTCAAAAAGCCGAAAATGGCAAACCACAGGAAGTCGCTCGCGCGTACGTGCTGGGGAAAAAAAAGGAACGTGACGTCACGACGCAGTATGCGTGCGTACGTACGTGCTTCTCAAAAGAAAGACAAAGGAAAAGTTCCCACTTAGAAAAAGTGGCTTAAAGTTAACTCTATTTTATACGTACTTTAAGAAATAGAAATAAAGTTTTGTGGCACTGTTTCAGCCCATATTAAAAATGATGATACAAACAAACATTTCATAGATTTTTATTACTTTACTGTTTGTTACTATTTTGTTAAATTTCCTTCTATAGCCAAAGCTTCCTGTTGTCTGCTTTCTGCTGATTGGTTTTCACCTCTCTTATTTATTTACTTGTTTATTTAAGCCCCTTTTTGGTGCCACAGTGACGTATTGTTATAGCACTGTGGCCTCGCACCCACCTCCAGAGTCGAGGGTTCGAGTCCCACCCTTAGGTCTGTGTGCATGGAGTTTGTATGCTTTCCCTGTGCTTGTTGGGTTTCATCCAGGTACTCCAGTTTCCTTCCACAGTCCAAAGACAAGCAGATTAGGCTAACTGGCAATCCAAAATTTCCCCTAGTGTTTGAATGTTGAAGGTCCTACCTACAATGGTCCCCACTGGACTCTACGGTCCCTAGATGGAAGGAGGTTTCTAGATGGATGGATAGACGGAAATTGCATAGTACGTATGTGTGTTTCTGCCCTAAACTGTATTGACACCCATCCACTGTGCCTCGAGTCCCCTGCAATAGGCTCTGGGCCCCCTGTCACTCTACAGGATAAGCGCTATGGAGAATGAGTGGGTGGTTTGGTGTGAAGTTAAAATTTTTCATAAAGGTTTCTTTTTATGATCAGTATCATGTTTTAGGGCTACAGTTTATAAAAATACTAATACATGCTAGTGAAAATAAATTTGCAATATTTCAAGAAAAATCAACTCTGTCCATCCTACCAGTCACTTTGTAACTGTATAACTACTGTTTGCATAATGTTTTGGCACCCCTCCATGACATGCATCAGTGGAAACTAAGTCCCAGTGAGCAGTGTTTACTCTGAAAGGTTTCCCAGAGTAACATTAGAAGCTTCCTCTAATACCTCTCCTCTTATACTTATCTCATTCTGAATATTTAATGAAAGCTTGCAGAGCATCAGCATCCATTATAGAACCTAATGGACATGAAAGTCTCTCGCTGATTTAATCCATCTGACAAAAAAATAAGAAATTGATTGAAACGTTTATTAGAGAATGTGTAGGTTAATCCATTCTTTATTTGAAAAAGAAAAGAATGTATTTCCTGTTAGAATAAATACTCCTAAACTAATTTAATGATGGAATCTCTGTTAAATGTGAGTATAAGGAAAACCCAGTTCTAAAATGTGATTTATAACTTTTTGTACAAAGCTATCAACATTATCAAGCATTATACAACAGTTAGTTCAAACCAAGTAATCTGATTGGACGAAAGCCATTCTACATGTGATTATAATACAGCATAACATCACTGGGATGTTTAACTATATGAATCACTCCCTGTTCCGGGTTTTCTACAATGACTAATTACACTAACTGTTGGTCACAGCATGGGTGAAAGTAGGTCTGTACGCTCCGCAGTACTGAGGAGAGATCAGCTGCCTGCCAAAACACACATTCAAAACCAGTCGCAGAAGCACTTTTAGCAAGAAAACTATTCTGATAACATTATCATCTTAAACAACACGCTGTCTACTTAATAATTGCTTCTAAGTTGTTCCGAATTGGCTCTGTGTTGTTTTATTTACAACTAAGTTGAGCTACGAAGCTAACTAGCTTCTAACACAATGCTAAATCCCAAATCCCTCTCTAATCCCTAATCAGAGAGGGGATTATTATATACAGTGAAACCTCGGATTGCGAGTAACGCGATTCTGCAAAACGAGCAAAGATTTTTAAGAAATTTTGACTTGAAAAATGAACAAGTCTTGGTTTACGAGTACCGAGTATTATGTATCACGCATGCGCTTCTTGTTTTGACACCGAGTGACACCATCACATGATCACAACTGAGCCAATGGTTTTTCTCTCTTCATACATTTCTCTCTTTTTTGTGCCCCTTCATACACACACACCCCTCCTCTCGCCTTTACGCACACACACACACACACACACACACACACACACACACACACACACACCCTCCGCCTCTTGCCTTCACACACACACACACACACACACTCTTGAGTCTGCTCTACACAGAAACACTGCTCTGTCGCAATTCTTTTCAAAGGTAAAGTGCAGGTTAATTTTTTTTGGTGATTCCATTAGCGTGCGCTCACGCAAGAGCTGTAAAGCTACTTTGTGACAATGTCAATTGTTAAAAGCGCTATACAAATAAAATTTAATTGAATTTAATTAAATTAGTGATTAAATTAGTGA
This sequence comes from Clarias buthupogon, assembly GCA_030014345.1. Classification (NCBI taxonomy): domain Eukaryota; kingdom Metazoa; phylum Chordata; class Actinopteri; order Siluriformes; family Clariidae; genus Clarias; species Clarias buthupogon. The sequence goes on from JAQMYK010000038.1 coordinate 5,878,275, forward strand.
TGTTCCTCGCTATTTTTTTCCGATAAAACAGTCTTTCCGTTAGCATATATGTGTGTGAAACTCAAATAAGAGAGGAGGAAGTGTTACTGTGTAAGACGAGAAGAGGAGAGGGTCAGAATCCTCCTCTCCTCTTACTTTAGCTTCACACACACACACACACAGCGCCTGCGCGCATAAACTGAAACACTTATCTTTCGGGATTTATTTGTACTTTTTTTTACAGGTACATTGCAGATTAATTAGTTTTATTTTTACTTTATATTTTGTATTAACTATTTTTATGTATTTATTTTTTTGGGCTGTGGAACAAATAATTTGAGTTTCCATTATTTCATATGGGAAAATCCACTTTGATTTACAAGTGTTTTATAATACGAGCCCACTTCCAGAACAAATTATGCTCGTAATCCAAGGTTCCACTGTACTATGTATTATATACCCTATTTGGGATTCAACACCGGAAGTTAACATATTCTAAAGCAGTATAAGCAGAAATATAAAGTAAATCTCTTACGTTTCTCAGCAATGTCCACTGTCTTCTCAGCCTTTCGCTATATAGTATCGGTAAGAATTTAAAACTACTTTCACCCCTGTTGTTTACAGTTAATCACTAAATATTGGTCGCCAGCTCCACCAGTCACAGTTAGTTAATTCCACCATCTAATGATATGTGTTGGCCGGAGCAAAATAACTGGTTAAAAAAAGAAACAAGTCATAATCTGTTGATATTAAATGGTGTTTGTGGAACTGGTGTATAAAATCAATATCATACTCGAGATCATAAATAAATAACAATTTGCAAACGAATATCGATTATGTTTGTAAAAAAAAAAAAAAAAAACTTTTTTCCCTTAGTGCATACCACAGAGGGTTAATATTTCTGATTACAGCACTCAAACCTTCACGCATGCGCATTTCATTACAAAAAAAAAAAAAACACCCCAGTCATGCTGATCTGAGATCTGAGAGCTGCTGCAGTGCTGCGTTCATCCTGTCTGGGGCTCAGACTCAACCCTCAGCATCCACGATGCACGCCGCAGCTCCATCTCCTACTGTGCGACGCTGTGTGTTCCTCATCTTATTCTTCTCATGCTGTGTAAGTTGCTCTGGAGGAAAGCGTGCGTTTAAATGTCCTTCAGGCTGTACTTGCACCCCCGAGACCATCATCTGCGTCGGATCATCCTTCATCCCCCGGACTGTCCCTGTTGACATCAGCTCTCTGTAAGAATCTTTAAAGCATCTCTAACAAACTGCATGTGCTAGACAGATAAAAATGTTGCTCACTGTTCAGCTGAATGATCACTTGATCATGAATTATTTGCAGGAGTATCGTCAATGGCACTTTCCCAGAGATCCGAGAAGCAACATTTGCCCTGATGCCATCTCTGCACTTGCTGTGAGTCAGTTTTCATCAGTGCACATCCTGCATTATGCAGCATCATCATCACATCCTGTGTATTGTATATTACACTGTATATTATACATAAATTTCACTTGTGCTTTACTGGAATAAAACATGAATATGTAAATTTCAGATTTCCATTTAAAGAATACATTCAGGATTTTTCAAGCTCATCTTATGCTGGTGTAATTTGTCTTACTTTCCACCCAGAATGTTTTGAGAGACAGAATACACAGCCCTCATTCTGTGCAAAAGTTTGTCATGGCTCAACTGAGGCATCAGCTGTATCACTAAACTAAGACACACTTGCATATTTTAAAGTCTCTTTAAAAAATATTTACTCTTTTGTCCCCCAGGATAGTAGCTCTTTATTGAACAGCAGTTGGGCAATACATAAAAGAACCTATTAAGGCACCTATTATTATGCAAAAAAATTTTTTTAGATTATTTTCAAATATTGAAATAGGTCTCTGTGCCCAGACAAAATATAAGAAAAACATCTTCTTTCGTTTTTGAAAAAAGCTAAAACAATTTCACCCATAAATGTGCTCTGACTTGCCATTCAACTTTCCTGCCTGGAATGATGTAATCCCATTACATGGGGTGGCGGGGAGGGATGTCTGGACAGCCTCCTCCTGCTCAACCTCTAGGTATCATTTTCAGTAAAGTCCCATTTCCTGTGTTGTGATTGGATACAAAAATGCACTTTCACCATAGGGCATAATGGTGAGTAGGTAGCAGTAACCAATTTGCATTTAAAGTTACAGACAGTGAAACAGAGCATTTGAAATAGGACCAAAGCAGAAGGAAATTCGGGGAAGCCAGAATGTATGATCTGAGTTTCATTCCAGAAAGAATATTGATATAAACATTTTGGGGACATCTGAGGCTTGTGTTAACTTGTGAAAAAATATGTAGAATATGGCACCTTTTAAATCGTCTAATAAAATTTGGAAAATCGTCCAGAGATGAAAAGTGAGTCTTCCAAAAGAGTGTTTTCTGTGTAGGAGGGGCATCACCTGTCAAGCACCTGTCAATCAAAGCAACACTCGCCAATCATTGTAGACTATGGGTTGCATACTATCATGATTACATGTCTCACTGGCATTGCCCAGTGTCATAACAGAGTATTGTTTTCATATTATAAAAAAAAAACAATATTAAATATAATATTAATATTTAAAGTAAATTTGTATTTATTTATTTATTTATTTATAGTGAAGGATTATAATTTTCACAACATCGTAAAGTTGTTCTCTTTCACAGAAATCGTAAAATCAAACTATCGCATGTTCTGCTTTCCCAAATAAATGAAAAATCAAATAAATTAAAAAGCTAACGAATTGATCAATCAATGAATAAATAAATAAACAAATAAATAAAGCCAATGTATGGTAACATTCATATAAAGCATAAAATCTGACAAAATATCTGAATATTTTCATATTAATTTAAATTAAACATACATCATATTCAATACAATTCCTTTATTGAATATAATGATTCACATTTTGAACATTCTGTTTCTTCCCCTATGTTTTAAACTTAGTAGGTGTATGGTAGATGTTGCCTATAAAAGATTATCATCTAAGTGTATGTGTTTTAAGATTTGTCTTTCGGCTGCTTACATAAAAAAAAAAAAAAAAAAAAGTATATATATACAACCCTAAACAAAAGCCACTCTCAAAATAAACTCTAAATGATAAATAGGCTAAAAGTGCAGTGCCTGGGATTTCTGGAC
>JAQMYK010000038.1:6097587-6111732 GCA_030014345.1 Clarias buthupogon
GGTTTGCCAGCTTTTCCTGTCCTTGGCACTGGTCCCCGGTTACTGATGTCAATGTCTTCATGTTGGCATTTAAAAGAACTTCTTTTGCCTCTTTTTATATACATGTGCCTTCTAAAAACTTTGTTTCGAAATGATCGCTCCATCTGAATGGGTTCTTGATGACGAACACTTGAAGGCTTGTTGTTTTTGCCTCTTGCAGCATGCCGATTTTGATTCCTATGTCAACTGAAAGTTGATATGGTTCTTCGAGAGCATTGATGGAATAGGTGGAATTGGGATATTGTCCAGATTTCTGATCATTCTGATAACTATTGCTTTGTGCGCTATACATACCGGCATCTGCACAGATACTGTAGCATTATCTTGAAAGATTGTCTAAAGTTCTTCCAGTGAACATAATGTTCCAGTGAAAGAGAGGTCATTTTCAAGGTGTGGATAGCAGTTCATGCCTTTCAGGGTTGATGTTTTTCACTGATGGTTTGATGGTTAAGTCGTCTCAGCTGGTCAGGGATAGTACAGTAGATAAATTGTGGGTTTAATGGTAAGAAACACTTTTGTGTATTCATGGTTGAAGGCAGTCAGGATCTGTTGCAGATAGTTTTCTGATGGTTTTGGAGATGCAATATCCCTCTATTTGAACTTGATAAGAGAACTCATTGTTTTAGAAGAAGATGTCTTGTGGTTGCCTTGAAACAGGCAGGATTCAAAAGCCCTGGGAGGAGGTCTTCACTTCACAGGTCAACACTTTTAGGCTGACCTGTGAAACACATCCCTGTTTTGCTTTTGACCTGATGTGAAACAGCTCTCAGTTGTTGAAGCTCTGCAGGACTGTTGCAAGCACATGCTTGTGGAAGAGTCTCAGAATTTAAAGTTTTTTTTTCTTAATTGTAGGACATTTGTGCCTGGACAGGATGTCCTATAAGAGTTCCTTGGTGTCGAGTCAAAGGTTTTGGTGAGGTCAGGGAATGCCAAGGTTGAAGCTGTTCAAGACTTTTTTGTTGTAGTTGACACATTGTGAAAGTCATGTTGGTTGCTCCATGTGATAGTCATTTGTCTCTGGAAAGTTCTTCTTAGTAAATAAGTCAGTTGTTCATGATGTGGGTGCTGTTGCTAACAGGAAAATTCTATGATGTCAGTTGTAAATGGAGCAGGTTGCCACCAAATTTGTCCCGTAGTCATGTACATTTTTTTTTTTTTTTAAGGTTTTGTTCTATGACTTCTTCTAGGGTTGGTATTTTCCTTAGGGAGTCATCAACAGGTTGCTTTGGATCATTGTTGAAAAATTTTCATCAAATGAGAAAGTGACTTAGAAGACCTTTAAAGTGTTTCCTCTGTCCAGAGTTAATTAGTTTTGAGACAGGCTTGGGCATGAAAATGAACATAAAATGGTTTTAGATATATAAAAAAAAAGTGTTTTGGGCGTTCATGGGTTTCATAAGGGTGCTCCTTCCAAGATTGTTTTTTAGGTTTTGGGTGATCTTCTGGACTGTATCTTGGTGTTTCTTATATAATTTATTTTTGTAATAAAGTTTTTTGTAAGGTGATGAAAGCTACTTTGTTTTTGTTAATGAGTTGGTGGAGTTGTTTGTCATAATTATCATCCAACCAATCCTTACGATACCTTCTTTGCAAGAGGTTATAATTGTGTTCTTCAGTTGGTCCCAGAGTTGTTCTACAGAAGACTGGATATGCTGGGGCAGTTGTTCTTGAGGTTTTTGTTGAAACTTCTGTATATAGTTGATATCTTAATAAATGTGTGCACTTTGACTTTATAAATATTATTCAGATTTTGATGTTTTCTTCTTGATTGAATCTTCAATCTCATGGTGGAAAAGATAAGATGTCCTGCACTTGTCATCACCTGTATCAGCAATACATCTCAGACTTCTCAATGGACTCTGTAACCAGATCAGTTTTTCTGGTGAAATAAGTTGCTTGTCGTCACCAGGTCATGTTCAGCACATATAGTGAGGAGGAGGAGCATTCTACTGACATTGACCTTGAGAAACTCTTTGCTTGCCAATTGTTCCAGGTCAGAGTCTAAGATTTATGTGCTGGCATTACAGTTTCCTTAGAGAATGATCTTGTCATGGTTGGTAACGGGGTTAAAGGTTGCTGTTACGATGGGCATAGAGACCACCTTTACTTTGCCTTCAGTGACCAAAATTGGAGCATAAGCATTGATGATGTGTGCAAGTTGGTTCTTTATGAGTCATGAGATGTTTCTTGATTCCCAGTGGTTGATCAGTCATCTCCAGAAGTAGGCTTCAGATGCCAAAACCTACCTCATGGATGGCCGTTTAAATGTCTTCCAGAAAAACTGTCCAGCGCTGCTCCCAGAATCACAGGAATATGCAGAATGCTTCACTATGATGGGAGAGAACAATCTACAGAAGTAAACATGTTTTTATAAATAATATGTTCATTTAAATAGAACGCTTGTGTAAATAAAGTCTTATTTAAAACAAACTATTTGTTATAATCGGCTCGTTTATGAAGAATATTAAAATGTATGTGTTACTAAAACAATCATGTTAAAAAAGCATTATTGTAAATAAACTATTTGTCTAAATAAAGTGTTAGTGTAAAAAGTGTTAGTGTAAATAACATGTTTGTGTAAATGAATTTTCTTGTAAACAATGGATTAATGTAAATAAAGTGTTTGTGTAAATCAATTTTCATGTAAATAAATTGTTTGTGTAAATAAAGTGTTCATGTAAATAAATTGTACATTTAAATACATTAAATACATTTTTTGCAAATACATTTTCAAGTAAATAAATCGTTGTTTAAAGAAATGTTTGAGTGAATAAACTGTATAAATAAAGTTTCTGTTAATAAAGTTGTTGTATAAATATATTGTTAATGTAAATAAATTATATGTGTAAATACATTTTCATTTAAACACATTTTCTTATAAATAAATTGTTTTGTAAATAAAGTTTCATGTAAATAAAATGTTTGTCTAAATACATTTTTGTGTAAATTAACTGGGTAAATAAATTGCTTGTGTAACTAAATTGTTTGTGTTAATAAAGTGTTTGTGGTAATAAAGTATCCTTTTGTTTAACACAATTCATTCAATGTGTCTGTATAAATACACTGTTTGTGTAAATAAAGCAAACATTTAAATAAACTTTTTTGTGTTTGTGTAAATTCACTGTGTATATAAAGCAAACATTTAAATAAAGTGATCGTGTAAAAAGCATTTGTGTTAGTGTTGTGTGTTTGCTGTGAATTAGAGTGTAAATATTTTGGTGTTTTGTGTCTATTTCTCTCCTGCTGTGTGAGTCTGCGGGCGATAGGTGGCAGTGTGATACCAACATAGCTCTCTCTCTCTCTCTCTCTCTCTCTCTCTCTCTCTCTCTCTCTCGCTCTCTCTCCCTGTGTGTGTCTGTCTCTGTCATTTTTCCTGCATGTGTGAGAGAGTTATTATTTTATTTAGTAATCAGACAGGTTTACAGAAATCTATCTATATATAAAAAAATATGTACAGCAGTAGGTGACTGTAGAAACACATCATTTACGCATCATATTGATATTTTAATTTATATTTATAACACTGCAGATTTTGACACAGATGTGCAGGAATTAATTTAAGCAGAAATAAATAATTTGTATTATCTGAAGAATTTTTTTTCCATATACCTACAAAAAAGAGAATCATTTTAATTCTATTACATTTGCAAGTACATGCAAGTAAAATGTATGGTTATTGATTTTATAAAATACATTTGATCTAATGTCTATTTTTTATTTATTTATTTGTTTGTATAATGCACAGACATAAATAATACATTCTTCTATTTTTGGTTTGCGCTTCTAATTTAATGAAATGTAAATAATCTGTATATAAGTATATTTATATTAGAAATGTTGACATTTAAACAGACAATCAACAATAAAGCTAAATCACCTCTGTGCAGATAAAAAAAAATATTAATGATTATATGATAATAACAATAGTTATATTAATTATTACATTTGGAATTACAGTTTTGTAAAAATAAAAAATTACAAAACACATGCACACACACACATACACACACACACACACAAACACTACTTTTAAGAATTCTCTTTACAAGCCGTAAGGGTTCTAGCTTTAACGGTGTTTATATATAAATATAAAGATTTAAGATCATTCTTTTATTAGATGTAGTGTCTCAAGATGTATGCTCTTTCCGTGTGTTTGTGTGATTGTGTGTGTGTGTGTGTGTTTGTGTGTGATGCCGATACACTGTGTTTTCCCCTGCAGCCGTTTCCTCAGTGCCCTCTGAAAGCAATTAACACGGATCTGAAATCCTTCGCGTCTAATGGGTTCATTTCTAGGGCCGATACACACACACACACACACACTCACACACACACACACTCACACACACAAACACCACACACACACACACACACACACACACACACACAGTGCATTCTCTTTGTTTGCTTTGACACTGAGCTTAAGATGGACTCCTCATCGATCGTTGTCAAGTTTCTGTATGATGAAACTCTGACGCCCGTGAAAACACACACACACACATACACACACACACACAAACAGAAACACACACACTTTCCAGGGGCTTTTTAACATTTCTGAATAGGATTGGGTCTTAATTTCCCACGGAGGAGAGCATCTCTTCGTCCCGAAGTCTCAGAATTAGAGATTTATTTGGCGTGGAAAAAAAAATCAATTAGTGCTAAATTTATTCATGGATTTGTGGCGGAGGAGATCGATGCTCGTCCACTCAGTGCGCCGCTCCGGGACTCGCTTCATCCCACTTAATGTGTTTGAAGGGGAATTAGCATTGATGTTGTTTTCTCTTCCTTTAGGTCAAAGAGCACAGAGCTCGCTGTCACCACCTGCATCCTACCCACAATGCACCATGGCGGGACCCGGAGCACTGCGGCCACCCGAGGAGCGAGTTTAACAGCGGAGAAAGCTGAGCTAGTGTGTAATGAACAGTACACACACACACACACACACAAACACACACACACACACACACACACACAAGCACAAATGCACTGAATAAAATTTAAATCCACATATTGCAAATCGCTTCTGAGGTTTGAATAAACAATGAGTAAAAAAAACAAGCAAAAACACATAAATAAACAAATTGTAATATGATACACATTGTAATATGATATTTTTGACTGATATTTAAATGCAACAACAACAACAGTGACAAATTCCCCATTCTACAAATGCTACAAACACTAATCATTTATAGGTCTTTATGTGATAAATGAACTGGTTTAGTATTTGCATACTGGAAGCTGATTGGCTGTAATATTTGATGATGTCATAACCCTTGCCTCTTATTTTCACTTAGATCTTCATTTATCTAAACTCACTGTTTCTTTAAACACCTGTTTTTTGTGCATCAAAATTTCAATCGATTTGCTCATAAAACACACTTTTTTAGAGACCATTAAAAATAAATAATAAACAAATAAACAAAGAACAAGAGAGAAAGAGAGAGAGAACCGGAAACTAGGGAAATTTAAAGTCCTAAGGAAGCATTAATAATATTTTTATAGATGTAGAGAGTATAATAAGAGAGAGGGTCGAGATGTGAAATCAGAAAAGATAAAAGATCAGACGGATGAAGAATGTGAGAAATATCAGAAGTGTTATCTTTTTTATCTCTTCTGAGAAATATCAGAAGAGTTTTATCTATTCTTCACTGCAGACGGCATCACGGCGAACCATGCTATCCGTGTTGTGTTTGTGTGTGTGTGTGTGTGTGTGAGAGCGGAGCTTGTGGTTCTCCTCAGCCCACAGTTACATCTCTGCTTTTATTAGTGCGTTATTTTCATTTATTTTTTTTTCCTCTTTCCACTTCACACACAGCTTTGTTATTGATCTCAGCCGGTTTGTGCGCTCAGGCTGTGTATCCGGGTCAATTAGAGAGATTTCGCAGTTTCGAAGATCGTCTTTTTCTGCCTCAGATCCCGAGGCGGTGTAAACGCACTTTAGCCCTCGCCCCGGTCCGTTCCTCAGCTCTCCGAGGAGCTCCAGCGCTGATCCCATGCTCACAGGACACCACCAGCATTTCCATGGAAATACCAAGAGCTGAGGGCGAGAGAAAGAGAGAGAGAGAAAGAAAGAAAGAAAGAAAAATAATGTCTCTCTCTGTATGTATGTGTGTGTGTGTGTGTGTGTGTGTGAGTGAATGACCTCGCTGATGCTCCACCTGCTTCTACACAGCAAACAGGCGCTACTTTAAAGCAGGAGATGAGTAATATTCCCAGAATAAAGAGCAGATCAGGGAGCTCGGGTTTGTTACGGCTGCCTTCCCGAAGCTGATTATTGTCCTCTAACAGCACAACCCTAAGCGTTTTATTCTTCTCACAGCAGTGTACCATAAACACTATAATATCTATAGTAACTATAAATGTAACCATCTTATCAGTAGAAAGTTATAGCATTATAGCTGATTTATAACAAGGTTATAAATGTTATTCAATTCAATTTAATTTGTGTAGTGCGTTTACCAATGGGCATTGTCAAAAAGCAGTATTACACAATAAACAAATAAATTAAAACAAACTATTGAAAAAAGGTTAAAAATAAATAAAAACAAAGAAACAAACAAATGAATAAATATGAATAGAAATCTGAAATAAAAAAATTATACAAAATAAAAAACAAAGGAATAAACAAAAATAAATAAGACCATACATACACAGTAGTGCTATAGAGCAAACAAACACACACACAAACAAACAAACAAACACACAAACAAACAAACAAACAAACAAACAAACAAACAAACAAACAAACAAACAAACAAACTTAAACCCCCCCAAAACTATAAAGCAAAGTAATGTTAAAATTACTTAATAAATTTTAACAGTAATGAATGAAACAATGTTTGAGGACCCTTTAGTCTCTGCTACAATTTGTACAGTTTTGTACGGGAAATTAACTGTTAAGTTTTACTGAGTATCCTGCACAACTACCCTCAGTTCTGAGGATTTTGACCGTTGCTTCTTTTTTTCATACTTTCATTTTTTTAATTGTCTGAAAAGTGGTCGCATATATAATGTGCTGCTTTCTTTTCTGGCTCACGAATATTTTTGTCTGGGAATACTAATGTTTGGAAATCTGAAATATTTTGTACTAACTCAGTAATAAAGTTCTAAAATGAAATTTTTAAAAAAAATAAAATAAAAACAATCTATAGGAATGTTTGAACTAAAAAAAAACAGGATGTCTACGACTTTTGCACAGTACTGTATAAACATTATATAATCTCATATAAACATAGTTTAAACAATTGTTGTCTCAGCAGCTTTGTTTTTTTCCCCTCTGTAGTTAATATGACAAAAGAATAAGTTAATACCATTAGTAAGAAACAACCAAGAAGCTTAAAGTCCTCTGTCCTGAAGATGATGGAAAAGGATCAGTTTCGTCTGTTTGTTCCAAAATCACTGACGCTGACTCTTTCCATAAAAGATTAATCATAAACATCTTCTTACAGATTAACAATTAGACACTTTGAAAAATCTGTATATTATTAGTGGAGTGTGCGCTTTACTCATCCATGTGAATGAAGAGTCGCCATAAAATCCAAAACGCATCAGTAGACCTGTGCTACTGTACTGTCCACCTGAGCCACTCTTATAGAGAATTCATCAACACCTTCTGACCAATCAGGAGACAAAACTCAGAGCTCAGCAGCAATGTTGTGTAGTGATGATTACTCAATGATGATAAAGTTCTTGAATCTTGATTTTGAATCTGCATATATACTGTAATATCATGATAAAATCCAGTGTTTAAGATTTGAATACATCATCAGTCTGGGTGTCTGTTTTGCTGGGGAGATAAAGGTGTAAAAGATGAAGCGTCCTGAGGCTTGTAAAAGAGACACTTCTGTTTTTATGTGTGGTGTGTGAGGAAAAGCTGGAAATAATATTAAATATTTTACATCCTGATGCTCTGAAGTGAACACTACACAGTTGTGTAATGATGATCAGTTATTAAGCATAGTTATTAATTATGCTCCTTTGTGGTTTTGTAATTCACAGACTGTGTCGTTGTTTAACGCTTTAAATCCAATTTCAAGGAACATTGTGACGTGTGATTGAACAGCACATGCAACCCTGAAGACCAGCACCAGCAGCATGTGGGAGGAAGTTGGACAGCAGGAGCAGGAAGCTGTCAGAGTGTCCTTCAGAGCAGCAGCGTGATGTTCAGAGCTTCAGGGCGGAATGATGGAAATAATTTTAGAAACCTATTTATTGTTTCTCTTCATGGTTGGTTTTATAGTGCACTGGTCTCACTGGGTATTTCTTTACTCACCAAACTATATATTAATTAATCATCATCATCATCATCATCATTATCACAAAGGATAGGAAACAATGGATTTTTTAAATGTACATTTTCTATTTCTATTTTTATAATATTTATTGCACAACCTGAAACCGCTAGATATCTGGATTCTGATTGGTCTGAATGTCGAGGTGTTGATTCATTCTTTAAAACAGCCGCTCTGACAATATTGAACACTTAGAGTACGCTGATGCGGTCAATCTAACATTAGTGTTTCTATAGTAATGGCCTATATGTCCTGTTAAAATGTGTGTAATTGTTAACCATTGTTATTTAACATTTAATCAGTGGTGGGCAAAGTACACACATCCAATACTTGAGTAAAAGTAAAGAGAGCAAATATTACTCAGGTAAAAGCAGAAGACCACCATTTACATTTCTACTTAAGTTAAAGGGCAAAAGTTCTCACATTCAAATTTACTTAAGCATCAAAAGTACAGAACTTAAAATACTAACAAATCTCTCTCTTTCTCAGCTGCAACCAACTCTGCTTCTGATTTAAGATAAGATATTCTTTTATTTGTCCCACAGTGGGGAAATTTCTAAGAAATTATTATTTTTTCATCTATCCCAGTTAGGAAGCTGCGGTCAAACTGTTTACAGCACCCATGGAGCTGATAGGGTTGAGGGACATGTTCAAGGGTGCAACACTGGCAACTTGGTGGTGCTGGGGGCTCGAACCCCCAACCTTCCAATCAGTAACCCACAGCATTAACCATTAGAGCCACCACTGCCCTTTAAATGCATGTTATGTTATTAGGAGTGTCTCAAAAGAAAGTCACACAATTAGACATAATTGTCAGCAGGTGGCAAAGGTCCTACTTCACTGTGGTTAGATAATGCAATGCCATTCACAAATTAAGTTAAGTAAAAGTACAGATATTTGCTGTACTTACTGTATTGTGTGGAGAAAAGTGAAAAGTATGCTCTAATAAAACTACTCAAGTAAAGTACATATACATGAAATATGCCCTTACATAATGGAGTAAATACACTTATTTACATCCCACCTCTACATTTAAGGAAGGAGTGTCCAATGTCAGAGGTCAAACTTTAGTAACTTTAAGTCTTTAAACGACGTCTTCAGGACAGGGGACTTTAACACATTTGTTGCAGTTTCTTGATAACATCACAAGCTATGGTGAAATGCTTTCTAAGAAAATAAAGGGAGCTAAGTGCGAAGCTTAACTATTTATAGCTGCTATAACATAAGTGAGAAAATGAATGAGTTAAATGTAACTATAAACAGATAAAATATGTTCTTTATTAAATGAAAAACTGTAACAAATTGTAAAAGAAATTCAGGATGTGCTGTTATGATAAAATGATTAACTTTGGTATGGCAGTTTTTCCTCTGCTTCATCACACCACCCTGTTACTGATTCATTTATTAGAACAGCACAACACATGCAGTGCTTTATTCCATAAATCATATTGATCACACTACTGATCTCATGTTCTCTGATATCTACAGACCACATAACAATAAAACTGTGTGTATTATTTCCCAGTTTATTTGTTTGACAGATTTCTATTTATTATGTGTGTGTGTGATGCTGGTCTGTAGGAGGAAGCTGGACCGCGGGAGCAGGAAGCTGTCAGAGTGTTCTTTAGAGCAGCAGCAGCGTGATGTTTCAGGCTTTAGGGCTTTAAATAATTTTCGAACATTTTTCATGATCACGGCTCTTGTTTGTTTTGTGGTTGTTGTGCCATGGTGTGATTATGCAATGATGAGAAAAGCCTTTTTTGTGGGAAAAAAAGTTGGAAAGAATGAACATGCTTTCTGTAGTGTATTTGAGGAATGACTGATTAGCCTAGGTGGGTATTTGTCTGCTAACACAAACCAAGGAAACACAAGCATACATGAAGAAGGATGTTTTAATAGAAGACCTATAATATAGAGCAGAGCTAAGAATACTACACCATGTAAGGGAACTACTGCCATGCAAGAACCAAGAACCAAGAACATACAAGGAAATGCTCAGGGTTCTTATTTATCCAAGAGTGGTTCAGTCAAACTTTAGTATAAAGAAACGACACCAAATCAGCATTATCAGTAAGAAAAAAAATGAATGCATACTTTAAATTAGTCTTTTATAGTACATATCTTGGAGTGTATTTGCTGGGACACAAATTTCCTGGAATGATTAGCTGTGGTTTTAAAGGCTCTCCATTCATAAACTTTCTTCTGTGCAAAATGGAAATGGAAAGTTAAGCTGAGACTCGTATGAAGCTTTGTAGTTACACTGAGCTAAACTGATAGTTGTATGTTTCAAAGTTATGCTGTGTTTAGTACAAATTTTACTCTTTTCATCCACTGAAACTAGCCATAGTTCTACTCGTATGATTAACAAGAACTAGCCGTATGGTTAACCAGAACTATGGAATTTTTAAAAATTTGGCCCCAATTACTTACATTGTACTGCCATTTTCTCCAAGAAAATTTATAACAACTAAGACTTATGGTAATGTACTTATAAATGTTTTCATCTTTTATTTCTACATATTTTTACATCTTTTGATTTATACATGGGCAGCACGGTGGTTTAGTGGTTAACACTGTCACCGTGCACCTCCAGGGTCCAGGTTGGATTCCACCCTGGGGTTGTGTGCCTGAAGTTTGCATGTTCTCCCCGTGCTTGGCTGGTTTCCTCTGGGTGCTCCCACAATCCACAGACATGCAGGTTAAACTAATTTGAATTTCCAAATTGTCCATAATGTGTGTGAGTGTCTGTGTGTGTCCTGTGATAGATTGGCCCCTTGTCCAGGGTGTACCCAGCCTCATGCCCTGAGTCTCCTGGGATAGACTCCAGCCCCCCACTAAATCTGTACACAGGACAACGTGGTAGAGACATTGAGTGAGAATGAGAATAGCGATTTATACATATTCCCTAACACATTTCATACTTATTTAACATAGCTCAAACACATACAAAACCTGGTACACATCCCACTTGGGAGAAGGGATGATGCAAGGTGCTTGGGCCCCATTCATCATTGCTTGAACTTATATTTACATTTTTTATCCTGTAATGCTGCTTCGTGTAAATGACTATTGTTAAAGGCGCATATATAAATAAAATTTAATTGAACTGAATATACTGCTTATCCTATACTGAGTTGTAGGAAGCTTGGAGCCTATCCCAGCACGGGGGAGCCAATCCATCGCAGGGCACTCATGCACACACCACACACTCATTCACACACTACAGGCAATTTGGAAACACCAATTAATCTAACTTGCATGTGTTTGGACTGTGCAAGGAAACTGGAGTACTCAGAGGAAACCCAAAAAGCAACATACAAACTAAACACAATTGGACCTGAGGCAGGAATCATAGCGGCGTGAGGCCACAGTGCTACAGAAAACAATAAGCCACCATGCTGCCTGATAATCTACTAATATGCACCTCAATTTTTAATTCAAGACAGAATTGAAAGAACTACAGAAATACTGTATAGTTAAAAAGTGTGAAGAGTGTACTTACAGTATATTATTCTATTCTATTTCTGAATATTAGTTACATTTTTTTGGTGGGGAAATGACTAAATATTAAAAATATTTAATATTTTTTATTTGTTTATATTAAATAATATATATATTACTAAATAATTAACTATTTCATTTGTTTATAGGTCTTTGAAACATAGTATTAAAGGAGGGGGGACTTTCTGCCCCCCCTCCCCCCCCTATTGTATGGCAAACTAATTCCCTTTTAAAAGCCGTGTAGCCAGCATATGATACTGTAAACATCACAGATAATACTTACATTTAATATTTGGATTTTTAGAGGTTATAGGTAAATTATGCTCATGTTGAACTGATTAGATTGATATATATTTGTCGGTGTGAGAATCCCTCATTATTGTCGTCTTTAATGCTGCTGAATGGATTGGTGCGCGAGTGATATAAAAGCACATAAGACACCTGTCAGTCCCATCTCCAGTTTTTCAACACCAGAATAAAGATCAAATAGAACTGCATCAGAGAAAAGACAAAGAGCTGAGAAGCTACTCATCACATGTAAAACCACGTTCCTTCCTGAGCAGAGCTCAGAGTGTCAACTCTTCAAGTGAGGCATCATCATCATCACCATCAGCCTTCAGATGTGACTTTAATTTGAATTTATCTGCCACCTTGTTGTGAGCTCTGGAATCAAACTGTTTATTACTCTGCTCTGACTGACTGTACAGTTTCTTTATCATTATTATTACTTAGTATCTCATGGTTCTTACTCACTATATTGTTATAGTAAGCATTTCATTATTCTTGATTTTGTATTCGTGAATTATAAAGGGGTGTTTCATTAGTGTTGTTATTATATCCAATTATTTTGACACCTTTTTACTTATTACCTTGTTATTCCGTCATTTTAAATCATCATTTTAACTCACTAGGTCACTTTTAAAAAAAATACTATAGACTTTATCATACAAAAAAAAAAGGTATTTTGACTTTGTATCTCATTTTTGACTTAGTATCGTTTGGTGTTTAGTATTTAATTTTTTTATGGAAAAAAAAATACTATCTTATTATTTTCACTGACTACATCCATGATTCAAATTGTTGGTGTAATTTTTCAAAATTGATAAATACTTTATCTTATATCATTGCTTTAACTTGGTACCTCATGTTCAAACTTAGCACCTCATTATTTTTACTTAGTGTCTCATTATGTTCACTGGATTTCACAATTTTGACTTAGTACTTCTTATTTCAAACAGTATCTCATTATTCTACCCTAGCATTTTATTAATTTAACTTAGTATCTTATTATTTTAAATAGGACTGCATTATTTTTACTTACTATCTCATATTTGACTTAATATCTTTTTTTTGCTTAGTATGTTATTTATTCAGCCTTATTTTATTAGCATCTGATTAATATTTATTTAACTTATT
Organism: Clarias buthupogon; assembly: GCA_030014345.1. Lineage (NCBI taxonomy): Eukaryota > Metazoa > Chordata > Actinopteri > Siluriformes > Clariidae > Clarias > Clarias buthupogon. Next base: position 6,110,838 of record JAQMYK010000038.1, read on the forward strand.
TCATGATTTGTACCTACTTATTTTTTATATTACTAGTTGTTTTTTTATTTTTATATACTATGCCGTCCCAAGTTTTTAGAGTATCTCATTATATTTACTCATAAAGTTTTTTATCATTATTTTGACTAAGTAATCATATATATCTCCACACACAAATAACAACTTAGCAATTCAAAATGATAAGAGAACACAGAGTAATGGCAGAAGCGTAAACCTAGAAATATATATATATAGGAATGTGGGATGTGGGAGGAGAATGGACTACCCAGAGGAAACCCACCAAGCACAGGGAGAACCTGCAAACTCCATGGAATCTACTGAGCTCAGAGGAGGAGTCTGAGCACAGCGGACCATCTTGAGATGGGGATTAATGAAAATGTGTTGCTTAGGTTCATTTTGGTGTTGCATGTTTAGATATTTTTCTAGCATTTGCTCCACAGATATTGGAAAAAAACAATGGAGATATGTGATGCAGTCACAGTACTGAATTATTAACTTTGCTGTTAGTATCATGCAAAATAAGTCCTTTAAATTGTCCACAATATCTTCCACATTCTGGAACGAAGCTGACCGAGTACACACCCCTGAGGGTCTCACCTCATACACACTCCAAGGCATCAGCTTCTGCCTAGCTCCTCTTTCGCTGAGAGTGAATAAACAGTGACATAATCAAACTAACACAAAATAACCCAAACCAAAACCACAAATAACACAAATGTATTTAAATCCTTCAGCCCTGAAGCTCTGCTTGTTTAACAGACATTTTGACAGCTTCCTCCTCTCGCTGTCCAACATCCTCCCACAAACCCTGATCCGAATCAGATGCGAGTGAAACCGAACAGTGGGTCTTAAAAAAATCAACAGCATAGGAAAGTTTTACTAAATGTAAAATTTT
>JAQMYK010000038.1:6617620-6630493 GCA_030014345.1 Clarias buthupogon
CAGAGACGGGAATCGAGCCTGGCCGGGAATCGAACCCGGACCCTGGAGGTGCAAGGCGACAGTGCTAACCACTACAGTTCAATTTCAATTCAGGTTTATTTACTGTACATAGCACTTTTACACTGTTAAAAGTATTGGAGTAAACTTCAATGATTTGAATATGCGCACACACTCACGAATTGTTATAAAGATGATTCAGAGTATTTCTTTATTACAGAGAGTTTATATCTGAGAGAGAGACGAGACGACAGAGGAAGGCGCACTCCGACCATGAGCCTGTGTATCTGTTCTCGTCACGGGCCGCACACGCAGCACTTCAGCGAACCCGTCCCCGAACCAGCAGGTGACGTGAGCCGTGTCCAGAGTGAAGAAGAAAAGGCGATCGCTGCAGCGCTTTCTCCGGTACACTGATCTCGGATCAGCTGCTAAAACTCCCCAGATGGCGGCGGCTGCTTCCTCTGGACCGTTCAGGAACTGGAACTTCGGCCTTTCTAAGTCTGATTAAACACATGAGAAGGTTTTGCATTTACTACAGGAACAACATTCATCTCCAAAAGTACTGGAACAGCAAGGCATGTTATTTAGTTTTGTGATACAACAATACATACATTTGACATTTAAGCTTGAGATCAGAAAAGGAAGATAAGACAATGACTCAAATTTTCAGCTTTAAATTCCTGATATATATACAGTACATCCAGATGTGTTAAACACCTTAGAATATGACACGTTTTTGTTTGATCCTGCCCTTTTTTTCTCTCCGTATGATCAAAAATATTGGAACAGGTGTATGTTTTTGTTGCCCAGGTGTGACCTTTTAGACTCAGTTTTTAAGCAGGTAAGTGAGGTTGACCTGTGAGAATGCATCTGTTGGTAAAAACTATTAACCAACATGAAGACCAGAGAGCTATCTATGAGAGAAAATACCCATCAAACACAAACATCTTAAAAAAATAATAATAATAAAATAAAATAAAAAAAATTTAAACGCTGTACAGTATTTGTCTGATTATATTAAAAAAAACACTGATCTTTCTATCTACCTAAAATAAAAAATGATTATTTTTAAAAGAAATTTTTGGTTCAAAAGGCTGAGACCTGAGTGGTGAGGAGGCAGGAAGTCGGCGAGTTCCCTTTCTGCAGTAGGAGTGAACCTCACACTCAGAGTGTCTACAGGAGGGTGTCTGATCCAGGATGCGACACTGCTCTTCGACACACACACCTCCTCTTCAGCTCTTGCTGGTGTGTCAGTGTGTTTATCTTCAGCCCTGCTCTGTGAGCACAGTGCCCCCTGCTGGAGAAACTCCCTCACCTCCTCCAGCACACCGCTAACATCAGATCCTGCTGAAAACTCCACAACCTCACCCTGCCCCTCGTCAGCTTCTGGATGAGAGGAAGAGGCGCATGAGTTCTCCAAACCCTCCGGTTCTATGGGTTCTGCTTCCTCCCAGGTGTCAGTTGTGTCCGGGTGCACTTTCTGTTGGCACAGGGGCTCTACGGGCAGCATGGTGTGTGTGACGGGAGAGTCGTACTCCGGGATATAGGGTTTAATGTCGAGCACGGGAGTGCCGGAGATCAGATCCACACCTGACAGGTGCAGGACATCACCTGGAGAACAGACATGAGGGAAAGAAAGAGCAGACATGAAGGGGGTGTGGCCTCTGACATGTTTACTTGTCAGTTACAGTAAAGAAAATGGAGTGTGTGTGTGTGTCGTGACCCACTGTGGAGCGCGTGTCCACTGACCTGTGACAGCGTCCAGCTTGGCGAGGGTGAGGCCGATGGCGTTGGGTCGGTGAGGGCTGCGTGTGGAGTAAACTCCCACTTTCTCTCCATTCAGTCGAGGAGGCTTCACTTTAGCTTTATAGCTCATGTGTCCGTTCTTATGGAAGAGAAAGATGAGCCTGGATATGAGGAAAAAAAATGCAGAGTGTGATCTCTCGTAGTGTGGTTTTGCCTCTACACAACTTATAACACACCTTTTACACAATAAACGCTCTAATCAGCCTTCCCTTCATGACCGCGGATCATCGTGACTGTTCATGATTCCTGTTCATATGTAAATCAATCTGGGGAGTTAACTAAATTAATCCAAAAACTGATTATTAACCTTGACCTTAAACCTAAACCTAAGTTCAGAGGCCACTTCTGAACGAACAGTCAGGTGGGTATTTGATCTCGATATTCAGCTCCAGCACATGACTTACGGATGATTTGGATTTTTTTAAAGAACCTAAATTAATCCTGAATCCGAATCTTAAACTGATTCCTGAACTGAATCATAGAATCACATCCTGAATTCTTGAATTGATTCTAAATTAATTTCTAAACTGAACCATGAACTTTCGAACATATCTTTTTAAATTGTTACACATGGCTCAATACATACACGTGCACACACACAGCATTCCTTGGCAGTAAGAGTGTGTCCAGGATTTTGATGAACCTAATGATTTTGTTAGTTAAGTATGAGAAATTAAGTGCACGTGATTCCTAAATAAAACAGTAAATAACTCAAAATCGATCACGTATACTGTTCCTAAACACACACACACCAGACGTGGGAGTAGTGGTGCAGGCCAGTGAGAGCATGTTCAGGGTTGTTGAACACATTGGACTGAATTTTGAGACGAGCTCGAGACGAGCTGCAGACGGCCGGCTGTCTGGGCGTGCCGCTCTTCTGATCGAAACAGGAAGCGATGAATCCGATGGGAGTCGTGCGAATATGTCCTGAGAAAAGAGAAAAAGAAGGAGAGGACATCTAATGTTTACAAGTTCCATGTGTCATCTTTTGGGTGGTGTTACATTATCTAACTAGGTAAATGTAACCATGATAACCGCGTCCGTCCATGAAATCTGTTAAAAATGACAGATTTATGGGGTTGTCTTCACTGAAACAAAACATCAAAAGGGATGCGAGTGTTTGTAAACGATGTGTAATAATCTCAGTGTAGTGTAGTGTGTTAACCTCTCTCTAAAGACAGCTCCATCCCCTCTGCACTCTGAGCGAGGTATGATGATGATGATGAAGAAGAGAAGGAGGACTGACTCTTCTTCATCACCTGCTTGTTATCGAGAACTTCCTTCAGTGTAGAGTGCAGAGATGCCATGTGTTTCCTGTGTGCTCGAACCGAGCTCTCCAGATACTGCCTGAAAACATAACGCACAAATCAGAAGTTCTCCCACCATGCATCACTGCCTCATCATTACAGTTTTAGATCATGATAATACACCGATCATCCATAACATTATGACTACCTACCTAATATTGAGTAAGTTCCCCACTTCTGCAACGTAAACAGTGTGTTCTGACACCTTTCTATGAGAAACAGCCCTAACCATTTCCTCAATTTGAGCTACTGTATAGTAGCACTTCTATTGGATCGGACTACACAGGCCAGCCTTCACTCCTCATGCGCATCAATGAGCCTTGGCCACCCATGATCCTGTTGTCTGTTCACTGCTTTTCCTTCATTGGATTACTTTTCAATTCAATTTGATTTGTATAGCGCTTTTGTTATGGTTATTGTCACAAAGCAGCTTTACAGAATCAAAAATTATGGAAATGTGTTTGAATCGAAATGATCAGATGGTTCCTGAAGAGCAAGCCGAGGGCGACGGTGGCAAGGAAAAACTCCCTGAGATGGCAACCTTGAGAGGAACCAGACTAAACAGGGAACTAGTGATGGGTCGTTCATGAACGATTAGTTCTTTTTGAACGAATCTTTAACGTGACTCAGAAGAACGAGTAGTCTCGGAGAGTGATTCGTTCATTTTCTACTGAGCGCGCATGCGCAAATCATCGCAAAACCCCCGTAGGTTATATACAGGAAACAGATTTGAGCGATTCGTTCTCAATGACTCTTCTACTCCGAGTCGTTCGTTCTTTTGTCACGTGACTCCTATAGACGCTGTGCAGGACAGTACACAGGAAACAGAATCGAACGATTCTCCTCAATGAGTCTTCAAGTCCCGAGTCTTTCATTCTTTTGTCAATTGACTCCCATAGACGCTATGCGGTGCAGTAGATTAAAAAGAACGAACGACTCAAACTGGAAGATATGAGAGGTGAGCTACTCATTCTTTTTATTATAATATGTCCTTAGCTGCATTGTAATATTTTGATTAACTATAGGCAAAATTTGTGTATGTAGACATTCATTTTATTTCTAATCAAAAGAACGAAATGACTCAAAAAAAGATTCGTTAATTTTGATGAACAAGATTCAAAGAACCTCACTTTTGGTAGGTTCTGATCACTGCAGACCAGGAACATCCCACAAGAGATGCAGCTGTTGTGACCCAGTTGACTAGCAATCACAATTTGGCCCTTCTCACAATAGTTATAGTTACAATATCTCATTACAATGGCAACTGGAAGGGGACGGGATGTATTAGGCAGCAAGTGAACCTTTTGTCCCTGAAGTTTCTGTGTTGGAAGCAGAAACAAATGGGCAAGACCAAATTTTGATGGCTAGAGGACTCTGACAGAGCAACTCCAAAACTGCAGCTCTTGTGGGATATTTCCAGGTTGCAGTGGTCAGGACCTACAAAAAATTCCAATGAAGGCAAACCAGTGAACTTGAGACAGGGTCATGGATGGCCAATGAGCCGTTATGCTAAAGACACCTACCTGAGGTTCTTCAGCTCTTTCCTCATGACTGAAACTTGCTGTTTGAGCCACTGCACATGTTCGGAACAGCTGCACGTGCCAGCCGACATTTTTATAATTTTTTTTTTTTTTTTACAATTTAAGACAGAGAATTCAGCTACACGGGGGTCTAAATCATATAAACCTAAATTTAATCTTAGATTAACACTGTACATATGGATATGCCTTAGATTTCCCTTTAGGAAGCGTGTGTTGATTCACTTCCGCATTGTAACAAAGCCCCGCCCACCTGCTCCATGATTGGATGGAAAGTATCCCGCCTCGTGCGTTAGGATTGGTTTGTTGGCTGTTGCTTGCTGAACTATGATTGGCTAATACATTCCCGCCTTCTGCCTTAAGCTCGGTTAGTACGTAATCGAGCTCCGACTTCTGATTGGACGATTCTAATTCGAGTATCCATTCACAACGTGAGGAGGCGGGATTTATTAAAAAAAAAAAAAAAAACCGGACAACGGACTAACGCTAATCATACTAACGCTAATCAACGAATTATATCGTAAACGTACATATTGTTAAGATAAATAAAAACTAAATGGTTATTTATAGTAATTTATAGTATTTGGGTGTCGACCGTTTGCATATCATTCCCGCCATGTAGCTTATATTTAAATACTGTCCACTGATTGGATACTTTTGATGTAACTAACCAATCAGAGTACAGGAGGCGGGATTTAAATATTTTAAAGTTGTTGGACAACCAATAATTAGCGCTTAGTTTGTAATAACTTAATAAAATAATGTTTTAGATTGCTTAATTACTAATTTTACATGTTACTAACCACACAAATATTGTATATTAACACTGTATTTCTTCAAGTCTATTATGTTTTAAGTGTGCCCTATTTGTGTATTTTTTTTTACACAACTGTCTTGCCATATTTTGCTATAAAATAAAAACTCAGAACAGCAGTCGTAGAAATTCACTGTTTTTATTTAAAATGATTAATGTTGCAGAAAAATGTCTTCAGGCTCAAGAAAACAACATCAGAATGCAATAGGCACATTAATAAATATACATTTGTTCCTAATTAAAATTACACGTAAGGCCGAGACCCGTTTCATGAGCTACTGGTTCATTTTATTAGACTTATTTCTCATACACGTTAGAAATTTAACAAAAGTAAAAGTTAACCAGAGAAATACAAAGTGATCAAGATAAGGCAACGATATGTCGGACTGAATGGATTAGATAAGGTTTCCAGGAAGGGAGTCGAGCTGAGGCGACGCTAACACTGTATCTGAGAAGGCTTTATTCTGTTCAGCGAGCTCGATGGCTGACGGTTCCTCAGCACCACCTACAAAGAGACAACCGGCATGTTATGGGTGTATATATATATCATTAAAATTAGTCAGGATCAATCAACTCTAAAGTAATTGTTGATTGCTAAATGTACTACATTTCTTCACACAAAAGATCTCCATTCCAACCACAGGGCTAACACCTGAGGGGTTACATCCCATAAACCTAGCTTCAATACATGTAATGATCTAAATCTAAACTGTAGGGTTTAATAAGGTGCTGTTTAAAATCCTTAAAACTCAAGCGGCCAAGATATGTGCTGGTAACATTGCATAGAACAATGACGATTAAATAAAGATCTTAACACAGGGGCTTCAGACATCAAACTGTGTATTTGGGTTTTTGGATATGTCGTGTAGAACAAAAGTGGGAATATATGATATTTATGGTATTTTTGATATTGCAAAAATGTAGAACTCTCAAAATGAGCATATTATTATTATTACTTGGTCACAGAAACACCCCAAAACAACATTAAAAACATGTGATCATACAGTATGTATCTGTGCTATTCTCTGCCTGTGTAACCCTTTTTTTTCTCAGTCATGTTTCGGTAGTTGTTTAAATTAGTTGGAACTAAAATTCAGTTCCTATTGCCTATTTTGTGCTTAGGATATGCTAATCTATACTGCACAATCCTGAGCCATATGTGTATATATGTATATAAAAAAAACAGCAAAACAAATAATGGTTAAAATGCTCTGAGCTTTAAAGGCTACTACCTTGATCGATTACAAGTTTATCTTGATGGATGTCTTTGTCCTCTTCCTCATCAGGGCCGAGATCTTCGATCAGAACCTCTTGAAAAAGGGCTTCACTGCTGGGTTTTACCTCTGGAGTCCTGACAGGAGCAGGAAGAGGGATAGGGGCAGAAACTGCAGCAGGAATCTCTGGGACATCCAGATCAGGAGCTGCTGACAGTTGGGCAGAAACAGGGGCAGAATGTGGAGTAACCACGGCGGTAACCACTTCCTCTGCTTGGCTGGGTGTCTGGATTTCGCCTGCATCTTGACGTTCTGTCATTTCAGCCTGTTCCGTCATTTCAGGCTGTTCCGTCACAGGGACGTTCTTTCTTGGTCTGCCTTTCTTTTTCGGAACATTGTTTGTCTCCCTCTTTGATCGCTTACTGCTCTGAGCTCTGCAGGGTTTCAAAAAAGAGAACTTGTTGGTTTTTCAGTTGAAGAAGTCTTCATGCTGTGTGCAATATGCAATATAAAACACTTACAGCTGGGTGCAACCGGGACTTATTTTAATTTTAAGTTATCAGTAGTCTCCTCATTTTCTCAGGTGAGTAAAACACACCATACTGCCAATCAGAACACATTGCACCGCTCTCAACCAATTATAATATACTGCACCGCTCTCAGCCTGTTGAGTCTGGTTTCAATATAAGAATACATTATACAGCCCTTAAATAATCAAAAGACACTGCACCGCACTCAGCCAATTAGAACACACTGCACCGCCCTCAGCCAATCATAACACATCATATTGCTCTTAGCTAGAAAGTGCACACCATACTGCTCTCCACCAATCAGAAGACACTGTAGTGCTCTCGGCCAGTTTGTAACTCACCATACTGCTTTCAGCCAATCGAAATACATTATACTGCTCTCATCCAATCAGAACACATTGTAATGCTCTCCACTAATCAAAACACAATAAACAGCTCTCAGCAAAAAAAAAAAAAAACACCGCACTGACATCAGCCAATCAGAAGGCAAATACAATGTCTTCCACCAGTCAAAACAGACTGTAGTGCTCTCTCGGCCAATCAGATCATACCATACTTCTCTAACCCATTTAAAACAAACTGCACTATTCACCGACAATTTGAATTCATTATACTGTTCTCAGCCAATCAGAGCACACTACACTTATCTCAGCCATTCAGAACTGCTGCAGTTTTATGTTTAAAAAAATACACATTTGCTTCATTCTAAGTGTCCCAAGTTGCACATCCTAATTTTCTAGGTTCCTGTTACAGCAATTTCCAGAATTTCCATCCTAACCTTCTGCACAGTTCTGTACTAAACATGAGACTTTAAATTATCAGATAAGAAAAAAAAACAAAAAGTCAAAGAATTGCTGTAAATGTGTGTAAAGTGTACAATGGTTCTGCGATGCTAATGGACCCACAGTACCCTTCACAGGCAAAAATTTACCCATAAACCCACTGGTTAGTTGCTCGCTCTTCTGCTTCGGCTTTCCTCTTCCTCAGCAGATCCCGATCCCGCAGCCGCCGACCGGTCCCTCCTGGAAACATATCCCACATTCCTTTGGTTGGCAAATCGGTTATGCTAACAGATTCACAGCAGGTAGAATATTCTAATCAATGTAAAAGTTAGCAAAGAAAATGAATCTAGAATGATAAGTAATTAGCTAATTAGCCGTTAGCATAAAAAATACCCTTCTATTGTAATTCTAATTCATTATAAAGCCTGAAAAAGGATGAGGTTATCAATCAAGTCTGTGTGTTTTAGCATTTAGGACATAGCTGATGGCTGATGTTTTAATAAGTGCACTATGTCGTTGTGAAATGTGGTTTGTTGTGATGAGTAGCGCTCGTTAGGAATGTCAGTCAGTGCAAAGCTGCAAAACTTATAATAATATCAATAATATTTAAATACTGTTTTTGTGTAAAAGTGTGTTTAGAGATGATTCTCTTAAAGAAATAAAGAGTTATTGCGTATTAACAAACACAAACACCATGAACTCTAACACAACCTCAAACCGCAATGACGACAACATGGTAATTTGCTGTGGCTAATTAAAATAAACCCGCGTCAAGCTCCTCCACACTGACACTGAGTTCATGTTTACACACAAGAAGAAGAATAAGTTGCTCTCTAAACTCAAACTCGTACCTTGGTCATCCTCAGGGACTTTCATTTCAATGGGGACTTTCTCCTTGAGCGTCTCCTCCATTTTGTCACCCGATCAAACACATAAAGTGCAAGTGGAAGACGGGCGAGTGAAGAAAAACACTGTGGCTCCTGCCCCCTGCGAGACGAGTTATCAGGCTAAACATTAACGCTAAGCTGGGAGAGTTCGTGCAACGCCACTCTTATCTTATTTGCAAAGGAGGAGAACTTGGCACGGGATTCAGAAAAAAAGCGGGTCATGCTGTTGGCATAGATGGTAATGAAATGTGTGTGTGTGGGTGAGTGTGTGTGTGTGAGTAAGAAATAAAATGTTCATGTTTGTTTATTTAACAGTTTTGGTAATAAGAGACAGGAGCTGGAGGGGTACTGATGTACTACCTGGTAGTATTAAAATTACTCCGTAAAGAATACAATACTGATACGTGATGGAATCATTCCCTACGGCCCTGCCAGCAAGTACACATCTGGTTTAAGAGCCACATGTTTTAACATCAGAGTACATTGCTACGAGTTACAACTCAAAATTACAACTTAAAAGAACAGTCTGGTTTGTTGTTTAATAAAAACAGCCTGGTATATGAACGCTACAGGGAATGTATATGAACGCTTTATGAACTCTCCAATAATAATTGCCCCTGGATGTCCCGCCCCCTTTCCCCCCCATTCACTGAGTAATCTCTTGACAATTTTGAAAGATGCACTGATGCAGGAGAATGTTTCAAGTTCATTAATGTGAAATAAAATGTATTACTGTGTATGCATGTGTGTTGGATTCTGACCAACCAGAGTACACGAATCAGCAGCGCTCTGGTGTGACCTGCGATAAATAAATCTCTTTTAAAGAGATATAAATCCCAGAGCGCTGAAGCCCTCAAAAACATGCTTCATTCTTCTAAAGGTTCTCAGGTCAACATTTCCACATGTTACAATACACTTATCTCACATCCTGAGATCTAATCATCCATACTCCTACTTTCTTATCTACAGACTCTACAAGCTCTTAATATCTCCCTGCTTCTGTTCCCAGGTCTGCCAGCCCAGACTTTTTCATGCTGTTAATCATTTACTCATTGATCACCTAACACAGCTATCTTAGCAGACTCTGAGAAATAAAGGGATTTATGGGACTATTATGGGCACCATATTTATACACTCACTCACTCACTCTCACTTTCATTTATTCTCTATAGCGCTTATGCTAATCAGGGTCCACCATGGGTACAGCCTGGACAGGGTGCCAGTCCATTGCAGGGCACAAAATGGTCACACACTCACACACAAGCATGCACATATTGTAGACTTCGGATGGGAATTGGACCCAGACCCTGGAGGTGCATGGCGACAGTGCACCATTAGACCTCATCTTTATACATTCTAAAAATAATTAAAGATACACGGCTGGATAACTGATGGGCTTTTAAAGATTTACTTAAAAACCTAAAGAAAAGGACATCACTTGCACAATTCACAGTTGGTTCCATTATTTAAATAATACCCCATACACACAGACCTGCAAGAAATGAACACACCCCATAGGTTTATGTTAAAATGTACTGTATGCCCTAACATGTTTTGCTGTTATTAGGACCATTGTTAGTTTTGGATTGGAATAAAGCCGTCTTTAAACCAAGACATGACAATTCCCCAGAAATGTCTGATTTTTATTGCGTAGAGATCAGATTGTTGGTCAGAGTGTGCAATGTGTCAGAGACACACAGCTCTTAAAGTCACTAAAGGAGTTTCGTGATAATTGTGTATCGTGTAAATTTAGGTGTTAATCATGTATTACTTAATAAACAAACCTTCCTCACGCAGACATTTAACACATTTTGTTATTTATATTTTATCACAAAACTGTGAGGTTGTTTTTATTCCTGCACGCGTCACCCAGTTAATAATTTAATTCTATATTCACTGGGATTCCTAAAGTGTCTGACTCATGGTTCCAGTGCTGGACAGGTTCTCCCCCAAGCTTCAACTTGGTTCCTCCCTCAGCTGGCATTGGGGTTCACCTGCTGGGCTTCAGCTGGCCGATGTTAAACTGTACCTAAAAAGGCTTTTAATTACGATAAGAAAAGTCTCAACACCCAAAATAATGTGTCTTACAACAAAAGGCGAGCACTTAGTGGAACCTTCCAGTATTTTAATATTAAGCCAAGAACCCTTTATTTAAAGGGCAGTGGGCAGGGTGTGGTTTCGCTCTCTCTCTCTCTCTCTGTCTGTCTTTGTCATATTCTGCCTCTTATCTCCTGTCCTCCGTCTCTGGGCGTGTGTCAATCTTTACGCTGCACATTACAGCCACTGAACGTCCACACTACGCGCTGGACCGACCTGTCTCTAAACTTCATAATCAGTCTAAACAAACTGCAGTTATGACATTAATTACTTTTTTTTTTCAGATAAAACACAAAACCTTATTAAGACACAGACATACACACAAATGCGCATACGCATATACATCTGAAGGAAAAACACCAAGAGAGTACACAGCACATTGTAAATGTATATGCATAAAAACAATATAAGAGTAGATTTTATCAATATATATATATATTTATTATAATTTTACATTAATAATGAAAACAACATTATTTGAATGTCTACAATATATCCTATTTCATTATGCAAACATAATTACTTAATGTATAAGCTCATATAATTACTTTGTAATAGATATATATTACTCAGATTTTTCTGAATAATTTTAAAATAAAATAATCTTAATTACAAGGTTTGCTGTTGTTACTGAATGTGAGTGGTTGGTTGAACTGGTAGAGTTCAACCACTACCACTACCAGAAGTTACACAAACACACACACACTCACACATGAACAATCTGACAGCAGCATGCAAGTGAAGAAGTGAGATGATTAATATTAGTCGCCCTCTAGTGGCTGACTGCAATATATTTTACATTCAAATAGATCAACAGAAATTTGTTTGGTGTCTGGTCGGTGTTTGCACAGGTACTTCTATCAAAAGCGTTCCATCATAGACATGTCACAAGCATTCCTAACTGAATGTATCAGCAGGCAGTGTCATCATCAACTTCATACTGTGATTGTGTGACAGGCATTCCTCACCGATTGTGACAGTAGACAGCGTCGTCTATGGCTAAACAGGTTCGTCAACCCGAGCTCATAGTTATTGCAACCCCAGATCAGACTGCGAAGTGTCTACGGCGACAGCGTACACAACAGGCAGAAGTAGTGGCTGGCGAAACATAAGTGCAGCCTGAGGAGCGGCAGCAAATTGACCACACACTCCACTCGCAGGTAAATGATAGCATGCAGGCGTCAGGCAGCGCCGCGAGTAATCGCGAGTAATCTCTAGTAATGTATAGTAGCACATCTGATTTTACTTTTAATTTACACACCTTACTGTATATGGTGTATCGCAAATAAACAAATTTAATATAAGTTAAAAACTAATTACAAATGAAGATAAATACTTTTTGCATAAGTGTAACTGTGTGCGCAATATTTTTTATTTCATCTTTCACTTTCGTGTGTACAGTTTATTCCTTACTAGAGGGTTACCTGCTGTTAAGTTAGTTGAGGAAAGCCTAGACTGACCGAAAAAATACGCAAACATTAGTCAAAAAGAATTCCAGTTTTATTTATATATATATATATACACTATAATGTTACAATACTTTAGGGCAGGGGTGGGCAATTATTTTTCCCCAGGGGCCAAATGAGAAGCAGAAAATTTTGTAGAGGGCCGGGCCAAAAGTTTGAAATCTACTCTGGTTATTAATTTCATTTCTACATTGAAATAAGTAAATGGCATTGTTTACAGAAACTGGTAAGAGTATGTGTTCATATTCAAAACACTTCATTGCACCTTGCACTGTTACTCTTGCACATACAGTATACCTTGCAATATTATTATCATTATTTCATTTAATTTTATTATTATTATTATTATTATCCCCCACCCCCCTCTCCTTTTTCTCCTCTTCCTATATTTTATATTATATGTTTATGTAAAGCTGAGGAACACGGGTCTAAGAA
>JAQMYK010000038.1:6694919-6710749 GCA_030014345.1 Clarias buthupogon
AAAAGTATCAACGGTATAAAACAAGTTCCTTAGTGGAGTAAAAGAGTTGCAGTCAAATAAAATATGTTTGATGGACACTCAAGTATCTTGTATCAGAACTGGGCAGGCTGTTCTCGACTGGTCATCAAGCCGCTTATCAATCAATCAATTATTTTTGAGCCTGTGAAAATGGAGGAAGTTTGTAAAGAATATAGTTTTAATTCTTTGGTGAGAAATGAAATATTTCTTTAAAAATCTTGAAATAAATTAAAGCTGAAAGTCTACACTTCAGTCACATCTACTGTAGATTGCTTTATATTAAATTCATTGTGGTGATTGCAGAGCCACAAACCCACCAGAAATCTGTATATTTATTCAACTAATTGTTAAATCAACACTCATCACTAATATCTGGGCAAATATCAGTAATGGTGTAGAATAGAGTACATAGAATTTTTTCTCTAAACTTATCGGACAATCTTTATCTGATACATGAAATAATGAAGATCACCTAAGAATTAATGTTTAAATTCGAAATCAGAAACTTTTCAAAAACAAGATAATTTTCCCTTTACAGTAATGAGGCGTAAATTCTGTGACAGCGTTGGTTAAAGTAGTAAATGACCTCAATATATGTATGTCAATGTTAAGGTGTATTTTTGTTAACTGCTAAGTAACTAAATTATTATCTAGTTATATGGGTGCTGTTTTTATTCTGTTAGCTATCAAAGACCGATCCACATCACCATGAATCATCGCTAATATTAGTCAGTGATGACATGCACTTTAAGGAAACTGATATTGAGAAGCGATAGAATAAGTACCGGCTGAGATAAAAGTGTTTAAACCAGGGATTTTCACTGGGACAAAAAATAAATAAATCCCATACACTATCAATAAAAAAACCTAACAAACAAGCAAAAAAACCATGTTATTAGACATTTTAAAAAGTGCTCATTCTGTTATTTTAAGAACTTTTCTTTCGAAATAAGGCTATGATACCGCAAAGAACAAATGAGATATCCTAAGCTCCAAAAACTGTAAGAATAAACACCTTTACACACTGTATATGTAAAAAAAAAAACTGTACTTGATTTCATTGAGCAGGACCGCAAAAATATTAATGCGGTTCAGATTACAAATTAATAATTTGTATTTAATCCGTAGTTTAAACACTGATAAAAGTAAAAATATGCTGCAGTGTAAACTGGTGGTGCAGTCGCCTTGCACCTCCAGGGTCCGAGTTCAATTCCCGGCCAGGCTCGATTCCCGTCTCTGTGTGCATGGAGTTTGCATGTTCCCCCCATGCTTGGTGGGTTTCCTCCGGGTACTCCGGTTTCCTCCCACAGTCCAAAGACATGTAGGTTAGGTTGATTGGCGTTCCCAAATTGCGCGTAGTGTGCATGTGTGTGTTTGTGTGTGTGTGCCCTGCGATGGATTGGCACCCTGTCCAGTATGTACCCGCCTCGTGCCCTAAGCCTCCTGGGATAGGCTCCAGGTCCCCGCGACCACAGGATAATGCGGTATAGAAGATGAGTGAGTGAGAGCGAGTGTAATCTTAAGGTGGACACTAGCAAGGTGGGTTAATACCTTGTTCCTCTTCCTCTTCATTGCAGATGATGTTGTAGAGTGTGTCCAAGGCATAACCCAGGATCTCGGAGTCAGACCTGTTCACAGTGTGATAAACACCTCAAATCTTTATCACAGTCTCAGACCATTACATTATACAGACTGTAAAACTTTGAATTAGTAAAGACTGCTGAAACAGCTGAGTAGAGTTCACTGGCTAAAGGTGTAAGGATGTTTGATCTCACCTGTCTGCCTGTAATATACGGATCAGGTGCTCCATCGCCTGCGTCCCCACCTCCAGGCGGTACTTCTGTAAAGTTCAGCATTTCATTTCTACATTAATACAGACACTCAGACAGACAAGGGTGGATATGTTTAGACAAAAATTAAGACGGTCAAATTGACAGACAGTGAGAAAGACAGATAGACAAGTGTGGTGTGATAGGACAGTCAGACAAACAGACAGAAAAGGATAGATGTTATGATGAAGACAGAAAGATGGGGTCGGTGTGATAAGACAGAGAGACAGATGTGACAGTTGTGATAAGGGAGACAGACAGACGGAGTGGGTGTGATAAGACAGACAGACAGAGTGGGTGTGATAAGACAGACAGACGAGGTGGATGTGATAAGACAGACAGACAGATGTAGCAGTTGTGATAAGGGAGAGAGACAGATGTGGCGGATGTGACAGACAGACAGACGGTGTGGTTGTGGTAGGCCAGACAGACAGAAGACATACAGACTGGGCAGTTGTAATAAGAGAGACAGACCAACAGGGCGGATGTGATAGACAGACAGACAGAAGACAATAAACAGAGGCATCAATGGATGAGGCAGTTGTGATAAGACAGACAGACAAACAGGAGACAGACAGATGGGGCAGTTGTGAAGACAGACAAATAGGGTTGTGTGCACTATATCACAATATCAGTAGCCCGGACCTTAGAGAGGGACTTGAGAGCACGGACGGCGTCCCTGCGGTCCTCCAGCAGTGTGGACGAGGCCACACGATCACACAGCTTCTGGATCTGCAGAGATAAACACGACAACACTTAGAGTAACATAATCAGGAGTTTCAAGAGAAGGTGTGTGATATTGAGAACTACCACCACTGTCTCGTCAACACACACACGCGCGCATGCGCACACACACACACACCAGTCAGCCTGCGTGTGATGCGTTAGTGTGATAAATGGGTGAAGATGCGAGTGTCAGTGTCTCAGATTCATATGTCACCTCATTAAGACATCCCTCAGGTTAACACTCAGGACTTTATCAGTTTTACTGAAATGCAGAAGTGTTTAAACAGGGTCAGGGGGTCAGGGTTCAGAGGTCGGGGGCGTGTGTGGCTCTGCTGCTAAATAGTAAACTCTGAACTGCGATACAATAACTGTTGCGATACATTACAAAGAGGACAATGTCATGATGTCACACCTGCCACCTGACAGGTAAATAGACAGTCCGAGTTTGTCCCCTGAGGTCAAACACAGTCACATATAAAACTAGAAATAAATAGCTATGATATTAGCCTCAGTCACCCCGTGCTGTCCCCTACTTTCTCAGGACAGTTGTCCTGTCCCCTTCGTAGTGCACTACATGCCCTGTAGGAAGACATTTGGGACACAGCCGGTCCACGCAGCTCGGTGTGGCTATGCTAACAGTGCTAACCACCATCATTTCTGCCTCCTCGCGCAGGTTGGTTTATTTATAACACCTTTACAAGAATGACAGTGAGTGTATAAAGCTCTAATGCACTCCAAAAGCCATGTTTATTTATTTATTGTTTTTCAGAGTAAAGAATAAAGTGAAAGTGAACTTACAGTCTCCACTCCAGAAGGCTGCGCCCCGGCGCTCTGTCCTCCCATCACACCCCTGAAGAAATTCATCCTCACGGTTTATCAACTCCTCTCTCTAACCTTTAACTTTAAACCTCCAGCTTCTTCAACACGCGCTCCTTCACTCCCGCAGCGCTTTCCTACAGAACCGGAGCGCGATGTTGTTTTCGCTCTGGAACCTGCCCCGACCCCGGAAGTGCTACCCTGCCTCGTGCGCATGCGCGAGACGTGGCGATACGTGGCGCAACAGCCGGCCTACCTGTATTCTGATAAGTCCCGCCCCATCCCGCGCTTGGATTGGTAAACGGCTCTCGCCACGAGCGTCTTTTTCAACGTCGAACCAAATAAATACATTTAAAATAATCGAATAAGCTTTTATAGGTGGCACGGCGTTGTAGTGGTTGGCACTGTTGGCACTAATTGGCATTCCCAAATTGCCCAAAGTGTGTGTGAGTGAGTGGGCGGCATGGTGTTGTAGAGGTTAGCACTGTCGCCTTGCACCTTGTCCGGGTTCAATTCCCGTCTCTGCATGCATGTCCTCCCCGTGCCTGGTAAGGTGGGGTTTGAACCCGGGATCTTCCGAACCGTAGTCCAATGCCTTAACCACTGAGCTACCCCTGGCCACCCGGGTTTCCTCTGGGTACTCTGGTTTCCTCCCACAGTCCAAAGATATGCAGGTTAGGTGCTACTTAAATTGGCCGAAATGTGCATGTGTGTGTGCCCTGCGAATCTGCGATAGATTGGCACCCTGTCAGGGTGTTCTCTACCCTCATGCCCTAAGTCTCCTGGGATAGGCTCCAGGCCCCCCTGCAAACCTGTATACAGGATAAAGCGGTATAGACCATGGTGTTACATAAGCTGTTATTAGATATTGCACTATTTAATGTTGGATTTACGATTTACGAAATAATATACCTCGCTAACAGTTTCTCACCATATTTTTGAAATAGCCTAACTACAATTTAATTATGTTGCGTTATCTACACGCTCTTAATTCACATCACTTCAACACTCATTCTCAAGTTGAAAATGTTCAATCAGCGGGCTGGTCGCGTGTGAATATGACTTACTAGCCAATCCTAGCGCAGGAGGCGGTACTTGTCAGAATGTGGGTGGGAAGTAAAAAAAAAAAAAAAACTTCAGCTTGACCGTTTCTTAAAGAGACAGGCACAGGTTAAATGAAAGCACAAGGACCGGGTTTGTGTAATTCATATTTAATAATAAAGCGCACAACCACTTAAATTGCTGTTTTGACCATTGTACACGTCTATTTTAATTTATGGTAATTTACATAATATATTAAACTTATTTTTTGTGAAGAAATCCTAGTATTTGTGTCCATACGTCACTACAGTTAATAATAACACCCTCAGGAGACAGTATTCCACAAACGCAATCAAAAGCATGCTGATATTGGTATACAACATGCATTATTATATCATTTTTATTAGCTTAATGATCAAGGATAATCATTTTAGTCTTGTTTGGTTCTCTTTATCTACCTTTAGGACTTGAGATCAAAATCTCTAAAGGTTTCACAAATTTTTAATCACCACTGAATACATAGATGTCTGTAAACCTGCTTGAGTTGTTTAATAACTGCTAGTTAAAAGCTATTATCTAATAATCTTGGTGGTGTTTTTGTTACAGGCTGCACAGCGGTGTATTCCTTGTGCTTGGTAGGCTTCCTCTGAGTTCCTCACACAGTTCAAAAATATGCCCATAGTGTGTGAACCATGAAATGGATTGGTGTCCCGCACTGTGATTTGAGGCTCCTGGTATAGGCCCCATGTTCGTTCCTCTTTTTATTCGGCCCACATGAATTTATGTTGAAAAAAGTTTGAAATGGTCTACAGCATCTAACACTCTGCAGTTCACTTTACCTAAAAATCCTACCCTTCTTTAGTGACTGACATGGAACAGTATGGGATCTTCTTCTGTGTCTCTTCTCAAGGCTGTTTAAATACTCCCATTTCCCCATGAATTGAATAAATAATGTTGAAAATGCCAGCTGGCAGCCTCTAGGCAACTACCTGGACATTAATGATATTGAGATGAAGCCTCACTACAAGGAGCACGATTAATATTGCCATGTAGCTACAGTACAAGAAATATTGCATTCATCATTTACAGTTGTCATGTGTGTTTGTGTATGTTGCTGTTTAAAAATCCACTATGCAAAGACAATGTTTGTGCACATAACTACCATCTCTGAATCTTTGAAAGGGTGAGTAAATAAGTAAATGACCTGATATGGAGAAATCACTTCAAAATGTTCCAGAATAGATAAGACGCACATTCACCAGTATCTTATCTACCTACATTCCACTTTCATGGTGGAAAGAAAATGGAGGCTAGGTAAGGTAGTTTAGGTAGGTGGGGAAGAACAGGTGGGAAACTTACACAATGGCTCATAATAATTCTTTTTTTTATTTTTGATTAACCAGTCCTCCCTATTTTTTCAACAAATGTCTTGCTTTTCTTGCTCTCTGGTCTTCATGTTGGTTTATCCTTTTTAAAAAAACAAACAAAAAAAACAATGCCGTTTACTTGGGTATTAAACCAATAACACACATTCAAAGCTCTTTACACACTTTGGATAACAGGACACACCTGGTTAACAAGAAACAACTGCGAGTCATGTGTTCCAATATTTTTGATCACTTAAAAATGACTGGGTTTGAGCAAAAGGTGCTGCTTTCTAAGTCTGGATGTAAATATTTGATCGAAATTCCGATCTTTTCATGTCAACATCTTCCTTGTATGCCAAGATGAAAAAGAACCATTTTGTCCCAGATATTTTAGGGGCAATTCTGTGTGTTATTTATTTTAATAAAAAAAAGAAAGTTTTATAATTGTATAATAATAATAATAATAATAATAATAATATATATTTATATCCTGTGTAACAGCATTTGCAGTCATCTGTTTAAAAACTTTCTAAATCTTTTAACATCAAGTAATGTGTGTGTGTGTGTGTGTAGGCGCACATAGGTACGTGTTATCGTTAAAGGCTTTGTTTCCATCCGGAATTTTAAACCGTGCGGACCGAGAGATTCAGTTTTTTTTAATTTTTTTATTTCCCACCATTTTAGAACCAAATCCCACCTCTTGGCGAGCACGCGCCTTTCCCTGGTTGGACAATTTTGCCGCCTAGGTGGCAGAGTTGCACGTGAGCACGAATGCTAAACGGGAGGCGGGAAATGTACAGCCAATCAGAAGCGGCCAGAGTCTGAGTAGGGTTGGGAAAACAAAAATAACGCCTCGATGAGAGGAAGAGAAAGAACTAGCTGACGTTCACCTGAGGTAATGTTTGTAATTCTCATTTTTGGTGAACATGTCAGTCCGTGTGAGAAAGTTTGTTATAAAATAAGTTAAAATTAGGACTGAAAAGATAAAGGAATAGTTACACTTTGTTAGCTAGGTGGGTGAGATGACTTAGCTAGCTAGTGTGCTTCCTGTTAAATGTAATTAGCTAGCTAGTCTTTAGACGATGATTTATGGCTAAAATGTACCACGGATATTTATATTTTCCTATAACCTGAGATAAGAAATTGCTTGTAGATGATTTGAATTAAGCATGAGTCTGAATCCTGGCTGTCAGTCTGTGATGGGGTGATTAGCATTGATTAGCATTGGTTCATTGGTGTTAATTAGTTTTTTCCCCCCTCCATAGTCATGGCTGGAACTGTGAGTTTAGAGCTGGACCCTGTTTTCCTAAAGGGTTTGAGCTACCTGCACTCCAAGAGCAAAGACTCAGCGGAGAAGCTAAAGGCCCTGCTGGATGAGGCTCTGTCCAGAGGAAGTGATTCAGTGTATCGCACCTCACTGAAGGTCATCAACCTGAGCATGATATATGTTCCTCATATAATATCAGAGTTGGGGAAGTTACTTCATAGCACTGTTTGTATCTCACACAGCTTCATCTTCCTTCTCTGTCATGCAGGAAGTCGAGCTTTCCAAAGTGTCAGTACCCAAACTGATCAAACAGGAGTCCAAATCAACGTCCAGCTCTTCATCATCGTCCTCGTCGTCGTCTTCATCTTCATCATCGTCCAGCAGTAAATCCAGCAACTCGGAGAAAAGCAAGAAGGAAGGAGAGAAAAGATCTGCAGAGAAGGTGTAATCTCTTACATTTTCGCGATTAGTTCTGTGTTCAATTTCACCCTATCCAGTTTCCACTTTTCCCCAAATGGCTCCAGAACGTAGCAGATTTGGATTTCTGGAATATACTTAAGCAATATAACATTCGAGGTTGTACTGAATATTAGCACGGTCAGAGGCATGAGCCCGACTACTGAAGGTATCACCGCCGTGTTGATAATCAGTACAACAGAATGAGCTCAACTGAGATATTGCATTTTATACTAAAGTTCTACAAACTTTAGATTAGGATGTGTTTCTTTATTTAACCAGTTATTTTGCTCCAAAAGGTGAGGAGAATAAACCATGGAGGTGGTGGACAGTCCTGAGTAACTTCTGCTTTATCAGCTCCATCAACTTCTGGGTTCTGAATCCAGCTCAGTGGGGTCAGCGGTAGCTTAGTGGTTAAGGCATTGGACTAAAGGACCGGAAGGTCCTAGGTTTAAATCGCACGACCGCCAAGTTGTTCCTGTTGGTCCCTTGAGCAAGCCCCTTAACCCTCAACTGCTCAGATGTATAATGAGAGAAAAATGTTTGTTGTCTGCCAAATGCCTAAATGTAATGTAAGTGAATCCCAAATAGGCAGAAAGACACAGTTCTACAGTATCTGATTGCTTGTTCACCCAGGTCAAAAATCAGCTTTCATCGTAAACGTTCATAGCTCAGAGCGGTGGACTCAGGAGCCGATCTTATTTCGTATCCTTCATAAAGTGACGTTAAAGTGAATTAGAGCTTAGAGAAAGACCCTGATCACACCACTATGACATCACTAGCACATGCAGCAGGCCAATGCATTTGTATTTCCAGTTTACTTAAATGACCTTTCATTGACGCAGAATGGTTTTGGGGTTTATTTGGATGGGAGTGTTATCCATAGACATGTCGGTTGGTCTTATTCATACACCGATCATACATAACAATAAAATGCAAAACATTAAGCCCAGCATTGTGTAGCCACCGGGACATGGCTCCATAAGGTCCCTGGGAGTTAACTATGGTGTTTTGCCGGGATGTTGCCAGCAGATGCTTTGGGTGCTGTTGGTTGCGGGGTTTGGGGCATCTTTTTTGTCCGGAGCATCTAGTAAATGCTATGTTGGATTGGGATCTAGGGAGCTAGGAGGCCGGGTCCGTGGCCTTGGGCTCGTTGCCTTCTCAGTAGGCTGTGATGCATTGGGGATTCAGGTGCCTTTCTCTCATGGCCGGCTTTGGTCTCCACAGGCATAGATGAGCCTTGGGTGTCCCCAAGATCCTGTGACCAGTTTACTGGTATATAATTGAATTGGCTAATTGGCTGTAATGATGTAAGTTGATTAATCTTTGGTGTGGGTTGTCCTGTTTCCTCTCAAGGTGAAGTTGGACAGTGGAGAGGCTGGAGAGCCGCCCAAAAAGCCTCGTCTGGATAAATCAGAAAATCGTTCGTCGCCCATCGCCTTCCAGACTAAAGACATTCCCATGGGAGAATTCAACTACTATGATGAGACCAATGCTGACGACTTCGCCATGGAGATGGGATTAGTGTGTGTTGTTTGCAAGTGCGTCCTGTTCATCTTGTTGTTGGAAGTCATACCAGATATTCTATGTTTTTTCTCTTCATGTCCTTTATTATCTGTCTTTGTCTTGTCCTGACAGACAGATGACGGTGACGTCAGGGAATCAGCTGGTGGAGTGTCAGGAGTGTCACAACCTGTACCACCAGGAGTGTCACAAACCTCAGGTGACAGACAAAGATGTAAATGATCCGAGGTTGGTGTGGTACTGCGCACGCTGCACACGACAGATGAAGCGTATGGTGAGCATGTCTACAGCCTTTACTCCTTTATGACATCATATAAAAAGCTTAAGAAATGTAAAAACAGCGCTTTCTCACAGCTGGGGCTCAAACAAAGTATCACCCTCATCACTAGTTTATTAGAAATCATAAATATAAATTCATAATTAATATTAAATTTATGATTAACTTAAAAAAGGGGTTTAAATTTTATGTAATTGCCCCATACATATCGTCAAGCTCCCCGTTCACATTTATCCATAGTTACTACCCTTTCCTCCAGTTTTTCTTTTTTACTGAAGCATAATTTCCTTTCTGAACATACTGTTTGTATATGTGTTATATACGTATTCAGCATACATTTACCCAACTTTTAACCTTTCCTGTCAGAACCTGAGTTTTTATGGTGTTCTTATTGTGTCTCAGGCTCAGAAAACACAAAAGCCTCCCCAGAAAGCGAGTCCGACTGTAACAACAGTCGCTCCAGTGGTTAAAGACCCGCTGGTGAAAAAGGCTGAGATGAAACCCAAACCAGATACGACAGGATCTTTTCAGGCCTTCAAGAGGACAGAGGTTAAGGTGAAGAATCTGTCTCTCTCTCTCTCTCCCTCTCTCTCTAATTCTCTTTTGAGGGGGAGGTTGTAAATAGCTGTTATTATAATGTGTTATGTTATAACAAATTACAAATTAATAAAATAGTTCTCTGTGTGTGTGTGTGTCAGGCATCATCTGCAGCACTGGTAAGCTCGTCCAGCAGTTTGTCATCTCTCCCCGCGGGCAGCGCCCTCACCGGCTGGGCCGCCTTCACCAAAACCTCTACTTCAGCTTCGTCCGTAACCAAACCAGGCCTCGCTAAGCCCCATCCCTCCTCCAACAGTTCAAAGCCCATTGGTTTGTTTGCATTGGGCCCCAAGGCACAAACAGGGAGTGGAAATGGGAACAATGGCGGCAATGGAAACACAGCAGCCCAGCTGAAGCCACCGCCTCCTCTCACACTGGGGAAACCTGTCCTGAGTCGTTCCGGCAGCGGGGAGAACCCAGGAAAATCTGGCTCCTCCTCACCTGGGGCTAGTGGATCCAGTGGTTCAGGGGGTAATGGGGCCACGGCCAGCTCAAATGGGGGCGGCAATGGGGGCAACAGCAGCAGCGCGAGCAGCGGTAATAGTATCCCCACTAACAGTCAGAAAGCATCAACTGATGGCAAAGCACCGACATCCCAGGAGTCCCAACTCAGTGCCATGAAGCGCCTACAGATGGTGAAGAAGAAGGCGGCGCAGAGAAAGCTGAAGAAATAAACACAGCGCTGAGAGGGACGAGGGAGAGGGATAGAGGAATCGATGAAATCATTAATGGTCTAATGAACTGATACTGTGGAAATGAACATGATAGGGAAAGAGAGAAGACAAGAAGTAAGATGAGAGGGAGTGAGAGAGGACAGAAAGTAAGGTGAGTGAGAGAGTAAGAAACAAGACACAGAAATAATAAATGAACATTTTTAAAAAGACGAACTAACTGGGACAAACAGAATTAAAAAACGGGAAGAAAGAAAGACGGGCCCAAAGAAAGGCAGAATGGCAAACAGGAAAACTGTAGAAAAAATGATAGGAAGAAAGAATTGCATTTCTTGTTTGTCTGTCTGAGTGTTTTTAGGCATATGGATATATGAACAGATGCACAGACAATACAAAATACACGTGGCCAAAAAAAGGAAAAAACCCTGAAGCCGAATACAGGCGGGCACGAAAGGGGGAAATAAAACTCGTAGACAGATAGAAAGGAAACATTATGCCAAATTAATAATAGAAAATGGTCCCAGAAAGAGAATACTCTTAGTTCAGCACTAATACTTGAAGGTGTGTGATGCTGCTCATTTGTGTTTGTGTGCGTGCGTGTGTTGCTCCCTGTGCCTTTTGTTGTAAAGCAGCAGCACTGATCAAACCATACATTTTAATAAACACCTTTAATAAAACAACAGTAAACGTTGCCTGATGTCATAAAGAACAGCTATCATGAAGTTTAAAATAATTTATTCAACACATAAAACTTTACTTATACTCTGTTAGAAAACTATTCTTTAGCATTTATATACTCATATATGCTCTATAAATATAGCTAAACAAATTGATCTCTATTTATATTATAGTTGATTTACTCTGATTATAACCTTCATCAGTGAAATTAAACACTGCAGATCAAAGTGCTAAGAGTGTTCATCTCTTAGTGCGGGATTGGCCTTCATTCTGCCTCGCAGCAAGTCAGGATTTATCATAAAACAACAATAAAATGACAATTATTAATAAATAATTAACAACAGAAATGTTCCAACCTGCATCCTTGTTAACTTTCCCTTATATCTTCTGTCACAAGTGTGCATTATAACTCCATTATCAGTCACCAGTGGGTCTGTCCCAAATCACACATCCTAGACACTATATAGTGCGCATAAACACTGGTGGGGGATCACAAACCACATCTCCTAGGCACTTTACAGTGAACATAAACATCCTAATTGGCCTACAGTGGGTGTGTCCCAAACCACACATCCTAGGGACTATATAATACAAACACCTTATAAGGCCACTGGGTGTGACCCAAACCACATACCCTAGATCCTATGTAGTCCACATGTCATCAGTCCACTGTGGGTTGATTCTTTGTGTCTAAAATCACACATTCTTGACACATGTAAACACCATCGTAAGTCCACTGTAGTTGTGTCCCAAACAACAAAATGCATTCACTATATAGTGCCCATGAGAAAGGAAAAGGTTTAACGCATTAATTTTCTTCAGTCAGTTATGATAGCAACACTCATTTTATTATTGGCTTCCAAATCATTCACAACTCAACACATTTAGAACTGGATCCATGCAGGTATGCTCAGGCACACTGTGCTCCTCTACCTAGCACCTGCTAGTCAATTGCCAGTCTCTGGAAAACAAACTTGATGATCTCAAGGCCATGGTTAAATTCTAGAAGGCATTGAATTTCTTCTTGATTAAGACATGGTTGGACCCAGCAGTGCCGGAACACACCATCCAGTTGGTTTATTGCATGGAAGGAACAGTGAGGAGTACAAAGCGAGGCGGTGTGTGTCTAATGGTAAACAGTAGCTGGTGGGACAAAGTGAGCATTGTACCTCTCCCACACTCTGCACACCCTACCTGGAGCTCCTAACCATCAAGTATCCCCATTTCTACCTTCCTATGTCATTATTGAGGCTCTCATTGAGCCCCAGACACAAGACCAGGATGCTGCACTCATTGTGGCAGGAGACTTCAACAATGCCAACATCAAATGTGCCACGCCAAATTTTAACACATTGCCAGAATAGAATTAGACCACTGCTTCACCCCTTTTATAGACGCAAGACACAAGGCATAGTCTCATCCTCCGTTTGGGAAACAAGAAACAAGAAGGAAGCATTTCACTAGATGTCGTACTGTGTACGGTGTGACAAATAAAATTTCAATTTGAACAATATCATTAGTCCACTCTAGACACAAATCAAACCACATGCCCTTCACTATGTAGACCATTTCACTGGATTTGGACACGTTTAGATGAGCAAATGAACTCCTTACTACGGTATGTTACCCCTCCTTTTCTAACACACTTTACTGGTGCTGAAGAAGTAAGAGACACTAAAAGGGAAAGTGGGCAAGGATGCATGATATTGGAACACAGCACGGACATGTTGCCCTGTCCTCAGGCATAGGACATTTTGCCGAGGTAGTTAGCAGGGACGTAGCCCTTCTGGCCATTGGACTCTGCGAGCCACCAGTCTTTGTTTCCCCCTAGGTCGGAGAACTGTAGGATGCGGACATGCTGGTACTCCTGCAGACTGAGCTCCTGCTCGCAGCGTGCCACAAATGCATACACAGCATAGAACTGAAAACACATACACACAAAAAATAATACTGAGTCTGTGAGGGAGGATACAATACTGTTAGATCTTACAAAATAAATAATTTGTTCCTCATTATCACTGGGTGGATCTCCAGCTGCATGGTGATGATGTAATTACGGTAACAAACAATCGATTAGTAATCAATTCACAGCTTAATCATCATTATGATTAATAAAACAGTCATTATAATCACACATCCTGATTCTTTGTTATTTTCACATCACCCTATTATCATTTTATCCCTGAACATTCTGTCTTTAAGACCATCAAGACCTTAAGATTACAATATTTCGGAAGGAAGGCCAACATAATTTTTCTTGAATATCTCCCTGATTTACTTGTATCCAATTCCCATCCTGCCTTAGGACCATTCGCCTATCAACCAACTCCTACCAAACAGGGAGGGTGAAGGATATCATGTGCTTTATGTGAACCATTACAGTGTTGGGTGGCGTATTACATGGACGAAAGCCCTTCTCTGCCTGTAAGTCGTCCATGATTGGCCATGTGGAAGTACGATTATCCCACCCCTTCCCCAGACAGCATGATCAAGTTTGCTGTCTAAGACTCCTGGTCACATGCTAGCTAAATGCTGAGAACTGTGAAGAGATTAAAATTAATGTTTTTTAACTGGGAAATTCTCCTTGCGGCCTCCCCACTTAAACCAGAAAGATTAACTATATGGCGACTCTCACTAATAGAGACGGTCCAGCATTGAACTGCTATAAGTAGTTAAAACCCTCCTTAAAAAGGCAAAAAACTCAAGTTTTCTTGCACAAGGATAAATTTCAGTGATGGGTGGAAAAGGGAATTTTCATGTGCTACCTATCAACTGTTTTACTGCTAACAAACTGCTATTGTAGAGAGGAAGACATGCCCACTGTTGGGGGATACACATTTAAGAGAGAATTTAATTGAATGAACCCATAAGGAGTACAGAATTGGTGTTTTTGCAGACATGAATGACTCCTGTCATTATAGGACAGGGACAATAAAGTCTTAAACCCCGGCAGTGAAACTCATAACCCATGTCTTACATGCTGCTCGTCTTCCTCTGTACTCGGTGTCTCTCCCTGCTGGCTGGATAGAGTTGATGAACTGTAGCTTGAGTGACTGCCTCTCCTGTTGCCTGACACGAACAGACTGAGATTGTCAAAATCATCAGTGCGCTCGCTGTGAACGTCTCGCTGAGGGTTATACGGCTTCAGGAAGGTGGAGTACACATAGCCCTGCATGCCTACACACAAAGAAACAATGCAGGATTGAGTTACGATCAAGTAATTCTGTGAAGGGACATTTATAAGATAGGGTTGTTTAATAAAAATAACAAAGCTTCACACGCAAACACAGACTTACTCCCAGTGTCGACGAGCCAGCGGGTGGTGCTCCCAAATGGGTCGCGTTCCTCCAATAAAGCTACCAGTTCCCCCTGCAGAAGTGTAACATCCTGATCCTGAGTGGCGTTACACTTCCTCTTCAGCTCGTAGAGATGATCAGAAGGGTACTGAGAGATCAGCCTGGACCTGTCACACTCCGTCTGGGGCTGTACACACTCCACTGCCTGATAACACATGTCAGTTTTGAGCCCCACATGTATACCCAGATGTATAGTGCTGTGGTTCTCAAAGCCAATAAAACAGCCATGTGTCCATTAGCATGTGGGCCAATAGAACCTCTGACATAATTGTAACACATCATGTCTATCTGTCACGAATGACTCACTTCACTCAGGGTGTGACAAACTGTTCTTGCTGCTGCTTAGCTCTGCTTTATAGCCAGCTAGCTAACTAGTTTAGTCAGATCACATCGTTGTGGTTGATGCCAAGCCCTACAGTACTACTCTATATTGATAAAATGAAGAAGTTATATTCCGTTTGGTTTTACTGGGATAAGTGATGGGAAAACAAAATGCATAATGTGCCTTCAGGTGCTAGAGAAATAAGGAATAAAACCAGCTAAGCTAAAGCAACATCTGATTCTAAAGCACACGGAATATAAGGGCAAAACACAAGAATTTTTCCACCAAAACAACGTGTAGTCTACTTGTCAGAAAACCTGGAATACAGGAATATACCTGGCCACAATTTAAGTTTTCAGTATTTTTACTTTGTCTTATGAATGAGTAAGAATGGTCTTACTTTGTTCAACATTGGAATTTTTTCTCCCCTGTAATAGAGCCCTGGTCTTAACATTTCGAGAAGCTCTGCTTTAGTGTATAGATTATAGGAATTAATTGTATTGTGTACAATTTATAGGAATAAAGAGCATTACGCACGCTTCAAGACACAGCCCTGAATCTTACCATGTTCTTCTTATCTCGTTTCTCAAAGCTGACTTTTCTCTCCATCAGTCTCTGTGAGTTTTCCCTGAAGAATGTCAGGTTGTTAATCTCCTCCATGATGCTGTTCTGCACCTCGTTGATGTTTGAAAGAGGAGCCTGTAAACAGCATCCACAGCAAATGTTGTGTACATAATAGAACTGAGTTACTCATACTACCATGTTTTTTGTTTGTAACAAGTTTTTTTTTTTTTTTTTTTATAATTATTTTTTTGGGGTTTTTCCAATTTTCTCCCCTAATTTAGTCGTGGCCAATTCCTCCCCGTCACTAGGGGGCTCCCACAT